>JAQFYQ010000113.1:0-22098 GCA_034694885.1 Buchholzia appendiculata | reverse complement strand
TGTAGCGCTGCCTTACCAAGATATAGTCAATCTGGTATCTTCCAGTGTCACCAGGTTTCTTCCAAGTGTACCTTCTCCTCTTCTCTTGCTCAAACCAAGTGTTGCTAACTACCAGCTTCCTACTTCGGCAAAATTCAACGAATCTGTCTCCTCTGTCATTCCTATTGTCTAACCCAAACTGTCCATCCTCTTTCCCATCTCTACCTTCACCCACTACCTTCACCCACTACCCGGAAGACCAGCCACTGATGATCGTGCTCAACTGAAGACTAACCACAGGTGCTTGTGATGAGTTGAAGATCAACTACAGTTGCATGTGATGTGCCTTGACTATTGGAAATAGTCCAATAGCTACTCATCATGTTCCCCATATTGTGTCGGGCTGGATCCAGGTCCACCTCAACAAAGTAATAGGGAAAAACCTGGTGGCTTGCACAGACAGATCGTCATTTGATGAGAGAGGCAGGAGAAACTCTCTTGAAAATATGGAAAATTAAAACACTTGCAGAGGTTAATTGAATGAATGGATGGCTGATTCAGAGTTCAATGTAATTTTTAGTTTTTTACCATACGCTACATTCTGCCTAGAAGGTAGGGAAAAAATCTTTCATCCCTGGATGTAATCCCTTAAAGAACTTTTAGCAGAAGACAGAATGAGTTAAAGGTGTGAATGTTAAGAAAAGAAACAGGTATATTACATAGGATTTATAAAATGTAAAGGAGGAAATGTGGAGAAATGGAGTTTGTGAGTTTGAACAGTGATGTAGGATTGATGTAGAGAAATGAATGGTAAGAGTATAGTGATGAGGATGAAAGGATGAAGAAGTCTGAAGGTTTGAATGCCAGTGACATGCTGGAAGGTGAGAACTAAAGAGCATGAGGCTGACTCACATTGGGTAGTTATTAGTAATTGAAATTGATTACTTTTCGATGACAGCTATCCAACATAATTCATTAATTATGAATTTAAGAATTATAATTGAATTATTATAATAATAAAAAATAAAATAGGTAATAATTGTAATTTTCCGCACCATGGTTATTATGTATGTTGACTTTACTGTGGAGGATAAATCTCTTTATATACGGTTTTGTCGCATTATAATGAAGTTTTGAAGTATTTGGTATTTAGCGTGTTGATTATTTATTTGCACAGATTGTACTTCTCATGGTTTATTTACATCATTTTTTCATTTAAAAGGAAAATGTCAAACATGGTGAATTAAACCAGGGTTCCAATTCTCAGGGGGTCAGAAGAGTGAATCCCGAGCTCTGTAAGAATATATGCAATTTAACATTGCCGATCCTCGTGCCCTAAGATTTTTCCCAAACTGTCCAGCTCCAAATGTTGAACTCGAACACTGATTTAAGCACTTCTATGAGAATTGTAATCTATACAAATGTTTTAGATGCAGCATTGCACATACATAGATCTCTGTGGTGAGGGGACCACTGAGAATTCCACCACTATACTGCTCGGTAAAGTGCATGTTTTTTTAGGCGACTAAGGACTAGTAGTCTGATCAGAGCTGTGTCAGTCTAATGCCTTTTGCTCATTTTGTTTCATGTCGAGTTAGCATATGTTTTGACGTCACTACCGAATCAAAGAGCAGAATACTGATCTGAGGAAAGGATGCAGAGGCAACCCCGTTGTACAAATTCAAAAATTCGATCATAAAAGGCCACTTTGGTAATGGTTATTATTTGAAGTCTATTACTGTACTCAGCACAGACATATTGTGCAAGCGAATAGTAGACTACAAACGAACGATGACTATGATGATGTTGTCTCATTTTTTTCTATCTCTTTGTCTATCTTAATCTCTCGATCTCGTTCTCTCTGTCTCGGTCTTTCTCTGTCTCCCTTGTGTGTCTGTTTATTTGTTTATTTGTCTGCCTGACTCAATTTCCGTCGCTGTCTCTCTGTCTATCTGTCGGTCTATCTGTCCCTCTCCCCCTCACACACGCATATACACCCACGCCCACACAAGGCACACATTACACACCAAAGCACAAACAGATACTAGTTTGCTTGCACGCTGATTAATAAAATAAATATCAGTTGGTAGGTTTTATTTTGTTTTTTATTTTCAGCACTCAGCAAGCCGGAGGGTCTACAGCGTTCACCTGAATACAAAACACGGGAACGAAGTTTCAATTTTCATCCAAGTCATGCCTTTGATTCACTTACTTCAGCATTTTCACCAAACCATAATAGCGTGAATACATTTTTCAAGATGGATAGCAGCCTGAGCATGTTAGAGCTGGACGGTACTAACAGAGTTGAGCGCAAATGTAGCGACTTGGAGCGTGTATGTAAGCGGACAGAAATTGAGGCACTGAGACTATCTGAGTTTATGATTTGCAGAGATGCTACATTTGATGCAGTGCAAGTTTCCTCTTGCGAATGTGCACGTGAGCTCAGTTCGATTGAGAGTCAGCGTGTAATGCAAAGCATGAACACACCATATCGAAAAGTTTTGTGTAGGGGATGCTGTGTGGTGGGACAGAGGTATGATGACAGAGCGACACAGAGAGCCGTGAACATGACTGACGTTGCTAGTAGACTCGGTAAAATTGTTCCTCGATGCAGAACTTCAAAAGTGCTTGCAACTAAATCCTTTACGGAACGAAACAATCGAAGGAACGGTGCGACGGCTGAAGCAAGTGATGAGGTGACCGTCACTCATGCGGCTGATATTGAACTAAGTGACATGACTGTATCTCATGCCATTGAAACATGTAGCATTCCAGCCGCTCATGCTGCTGATATTGAACTAAGTGACATGACTGTATCTCATGCCATGGAAACATGTAGCATTCCAGCCGCTCATGCTGCTGATATTGAACTGAGCGACTTGACTGTTACCAATGGTGCTACTGATATTGATTTAAGTAATATGACTGTTGCTCAATCTAAAGCAAGTGGCGTGACGGGAAATCATGCCACTGATATTAAACCCAGTGACATGCCTGTCACCGGTGCTACCGATATTGAACCCAGTGATATGACTATAACTCATACTGTAACTGATGTCGAAAGGCAATTACATCAGTTACCTGTGGTAGAACTACTATCATTTTCTAGCGAAACACCAGATCAGACTGACAGCGGTTCTCGAGTTCTTGAACGTAGCGACGTTGCTGAGCAGCAATCAAATAAACTGGAGTTCAGCTCTGTTCAACTTGATAAGTCGAACGTAGACATACAATCCACTGTTTCAGACAGAAGACCGACTGATGATAGAGAGGAGTGCCTTGCACAGACCACAGAAATAGCTCATACGGAGTCTTCAGTTCCATCTACCGTGCAGGAGTCAAATTCTGATGCGATACGGTCGGAATTTCTCAACAAAGCTGAGTTAAATCCATGCGAATTTGCTCAAAGTTCATTCGCACAGATATTCGATAATCTGCAGTTAAATCTTCGCTTAGGTAATGTGAAATGCGATTTCTCTGACGATTTCTTTCGTGATGCCCACCAGTTTGGTGATGCTGATAAGAGCACAAGAGATTGCTTCGTGAAGAGAGAGGCGAATATGACACCTTCAGAAATGCTGCCACCGATCATACCATTATCACAGGATGAACTTGGTCAAAATTTCTCTAATACAACAGAATCTCTAACGCTATCAAACTCTAGCGTAGAAGGTGCTAAACAGGATGTAGACAAACTTGATGGAAGAACTATTGGATCGCCTAGCAATCATAGAGATCAGTTATTAGCAGCGCTGGAGGAACTCCCTCATTCTGAGAATATTGACATTGATGTGTTAGTGCAGAGCAATGCAAAGAAAGAATCGTGCAATGTGTGGATAAGACCACTGGTAGCTAAACTTGATAAAGTCTTGAATATTCTCATGTTGATATGTGAGATTGGATCCAGCATTAAGGATGTGAAAATTTTCGGTCATTGTGAAAATCATATATCAAATGAGTTTCCCATGTATAATCAGGTTATGAATGAAATGTGGAAAGATGCCAACTATTCGTTCTTATTGATTGAAAAACTAGTTTGTAAGTTTATGGACACTGGCAACGAAGAGATTGACAAAGTCGAGCAGCTTTGTTCTCTCTATGACACACTGGATGAGAACGTTAGCAAGACTCTTGCAAGCAGCAAGACTAGACTCGACTTCTTTCTCAGACTCAGTGAAATCTGCAAGATCAAGTCGAAATGCGACACACGCCTTTGCAGTCGGTTAGAGTCCTTTAGCTTACAGTCCGGTAAACTTGACCAGGCTAATGCAGACGGGATGCTGAGCTGGTTTTCTACTGGATGTCATATTTCTACTGATTTGTGCACTGGCTTTTCAGAGTCGCATTGTGATGCAGCAGATGATGCACATTTATTGTGTCCAAAACTTTGCATATGCACAAAGAAGTGCAATTCTCTGTCCTGGTGCCTCTATGACAAGAGCTTCTGCCCTACGTCAGAGCTACGTACAATTCTTTCTCGAGACAGTTGCACTAATATAACCAAAAATGATAAAAATCTTGCAATCAATGAGTTTTGCCGGCGCTGGCTTTCAACTTATCATGAAGAACTGGATCAGATGCGGGCAATTTGGTCAAGGATCTCAATGAAATGTCTTGGAAACTCTGTGTGTAAAATCATATTAGATGAGTTACTTGAGGAACTGAACAAAATTCAGAAAGATATTGGTTTTATTGTTGATTATATTCTAAAATTAGCAGATCAGATACCAGTAATGAATTCGAAAAATGTTGCTGCAACAATAAATAGCATAAGTGTGAAGTATGTTACTTGCCTTGAATTTAAGAAGAGCGCTCATGACCATCTGTTAGTCGTAGACTCTGTTGTTGATACTTCGACAGATCCAGTCGTAACACGCAATAAAAGTTCAACAATGTTTGAGGGAGAAAGATCATATAAGGCTATGGAGAACACGTGTTTGCAGGCAGGAAGGAAGGCTCGAAGAAATATAAAGAAAATGGAGATCGCTCACAGAAAAATAAAAAAACAATGGAAAGAACAGATCAATTGTGTAGTAAGCAGCATCTTATCCAAAAAGGAGCAGATGATTCAGTTCCTGTGCATAGAATTTAAGTTCGTAGCCATGAATACGGCAGAAAAGATTCAATACTTCACAGGGTCGTTCGAGCGTGACTCGGTAACGTTGGCAAAACTAAGTCAACTACCACTCAGTTCGCCAGAGTTGATTTATCTGCAGGAGTTGCTGATACTGCTGATGAACAGGCAACGAGACTTGCATCTAGGTGCGACTAATTTACTGCGGATTGCTTTGATAGCGGATGAAATATTGAGCGAGAGAGAAGCCGATAAGATCGATATTGAAACAGCTATCGCTTTGATGGGTCGGATTGAACTGAATCGGAAAGATTTTTGCGACGTCCGGGATAAAATAGCTGCACTTGCACAACGCATTTTTAATGCAAGGGTCTTGACAAAAAATCAGAGCAAAAAGCTTCGAAAGGAGCTGATCGCGGATTACTGTGTTATATCGGCATTGCTTTCATATATCAAGCATTATATTTGCGACACACCTCACTTACTCTACTGTTTCGTTATGCATATGTCTATTGACGATACGGTGCATTGTAACCGTGCTTTCAAAATAGCATCGGGAACAGGAAAAAAATTGATGTTGCATGACAATAATTGCTTACCACTAATGGAATAGGCATCTGGGCGAGAAGATGATCTAACTGAAGAGGATGTGAAGAAGCTTGTTGAACAGATCAAAGTTCCTGATATAAGCGATAAATTTCTCTCTTACTCTCCGTCACAAATAATCTATTCTGAAAATCCTCGCAAAAGTGATGCTATCTTGACTACTGGAATTCGTGCACGTGAATTTCTTTGGCATTTGGTATGTGGAAATGAATGCATGTTTGAAACTGATCTAAATGTGATTGAATTGTATGGCATCTGGACATCTCGCACAAGCGAAGATGTGCACAAACTTTACAATGCTTGGATATCGAAGCTCGTTCATCATGTCCGCATGATTGAGCATGTACATCATAGGATATTAAAAACAACAGCTGATCGAGATGATTTGTCCAAGTACAGGCATTTCGTTGAGAGTTTGCTTTTGATAAAGAACAAAGCGGAATCTAGCGTTTGTGCACTGTTTACTGAAGTTTTAAAGTGTGGATGTTATGCGAAAGAGCAGCGAGATTGCCAGGATGCACCCGTGATGTCATTGGAACAGGACTGGCGGGTTAGGTTTATCCGTGTGTGCACAGAGTATGACACGCTGAACAACTGGCTCAAGAACATCGTCCTGGTTGCTTCGTTCGTGGACCATTGGCTCGTTAAGATGCTCTCGAGGCTTGAAGACAAGGAATTTGGGAATGCTAAATTTCAAGACAACACCAAATCACTTAGAGTAGGAACTGCATTGGATACTGAGTTTGATGTTGCAAGTATGGCTGCTGTATCGATATCTGAAGAATCGGGTCGCAGTAAAAATGACAAAACTAAGGAATTTGATGTAGCTTCTCGAAATGATTTAGCTGTGGGTGATATGAACAATATGCATGAGCAAGTTGAGAAGAATCGATTGAAATTGGAATGTTCCACTTCTTTTACAGTTGATAGCGTAAAATGCTCTGCATCGGTTAAATTGTTTAGTCTGTTGAAAGATTTAGTGCATCGTAGTGATCCTAAAGCAAAGCAGGCGAAGGTTGTATTCTGCAACCAGTGGCTCGCTCCCCTCCTTAGTAAATTAAGTGAAGCTGCAAGAATGTGTGAAGAGATGAGAGATCTGGTTTCATTGGTCCCAGGAATTCCTTCCTACCAAGAGACTGTTGATAATTGCACTGTCGTTGTTGATGAAGTGAAGTTATCAGTAGAACGACTTGTTGATAAAGTGTTGAGTATCACAGTGGATGATGAGGATACACCTGCAGAGAGAGAGCTCTACGAGGATTACAGGAACATAAAGACTCAACTGAAGGATCTTATCAAGACTGGTCGAGAGAGGCTAGACTTGGTGCAACATTCAGTTAAAGGTAATAAAGAAGTTCGTTCCAGGTTAAAGAGAGTCAATCTTGCAAGGAGATCTCAACGTGGTCGATGTGCAAACATAGAACACTGTCAAATAGCGGAGGGAGGGGAACTAAAGATCGTCTTCAAAGACAACATGGTGAAGAAAACATATTATGGCAGATTACGTAAAGACAAAAGCACACATGCTGACTAGGAATGTTTTGTGGACGCAAGAGACGTAATTTTCAACTACTAGATCTATTTGTAGTTATCGATCTGTAGTATTTGCGGTAAGAATTCAATGATTGTAAACACTTGCACAGATGCTAAAGAGTTTAATGCAGTTGTGACGATGAACAGTACATCATATCAAGAATGTGTCTAGTTAAACCATGATACTTTAGTGCAAGAATTTTGTCCATGTACGCAGTAGTCTAGTTTAGCAGTTAGAACTTTTTAAGCTAGTAGGATCAGCCGTCTATCTCGTTAAAGTTAACAATTTGATTTAGCAACTTATTTGTTTTTAGCAGCTTTATCTACAGGGTGGACCAAAAAACAACCCCTTTGCAAAACTGCTTTAGCTTCATTCATGCTGAATGTTTTTACATCATATTTGGTAGACGTATTTAGGAGTTAATTATACACACTATTTCCACATTTCATCAAGAAATATTGATCCAGTTCAAAGTTACGGCTTGCTGAACGAAAAAAGTTCAAATTCTGTACTCTACTGCGGTGGAAACGGGAGTTAAGCTAATTGCAGCATGTGATGGAGGGGCGAAAGCTGGCAAGAGAACGAGTTGACGACCCAGAATGGAACATATTGTTGATGTTCAAGGTGTTTTTTGTGGAAATTAAGTGGAGTTGAGAAAATTTGATGATTTTGGATGCCAAAGACCTGCTGCAAAGCAGAGAACTTGTGATGATGATATTATAATAGGCTTGTAGTATTATCACCATCATCATCATGTGTCGTCATCCGAAAGGAGGTTTACTATTCATCTGATTTTGATTTCTGCTGCTCTTTTTACCTTGTGCTGTGTTGTGAGTATATATCCTTCTCAAATTATCATTTTTTTATCACTTCTTAAAATGTAGCTATTTTTTCAAACGAAGCTTTGTTCCAAGTCCAACTGTCACATCTGTGGTTCAGTAATGAAAACACAGAACAGTTAAAGATTTTCTACCCAATAGTCACTTTAATCATTGTTCATCATCATCATCGTCGTCGCCCGATTATAGTTTACGGTTCACTTTTGCATGGCGTCTGTGATGAGCACTAGTATAGGCTTGAATGTATGCCCCAGAAGGCTCATTCATGGCAGGAATTTTACGACCGCATGCCTTTCATGACGACAACCTGTACCGGAAATGCTTTTCTTTAATTTATCTCCATGTCACATCTAGCTTCTTGAGTGATCCAACTTCCCAGATATGTGTACGAAGTTACTTGTTCAAATGTCCTATTGTCTGAAATTATCCAACAGTGTGTTGGATTATGATTGTATAGCTCTGTGAACATTAGTAGAAATTTAATGTTCTTTTACTGAAGTTATAGAAATATACCGTTTCTTGTATATCTGTGATGTCACCGATGTGCATAACACGTTTGACGTCTGTGGTAGCAGCTGGGATATTCTGTTTTTCGTTTAATGACAGCTTACTGTAGCTGTTTACTGTAGCTGGCATCATCATCGTCATTTGTAGTCCAGACTGGAATTGTTCATAATTAGCACTAGGCAATTCTGGTGAACCAGTCATAACAGCCTCATCGAAGTCAAAATCTGGATCAGACGTATTGGACTCGAAGAATATATTTTCATTAATTCAGAGATTCTCCTATTTGCTTAAACTCTCATCAGTAATTCATCAGTGATGAATTACCGCACATTGGTAACTCTCTGATGCTAGATTCGTTCTCCCTCCACTGTCTGAGCATATGACACTGTGTAATGTCGAAAGCTGATCTACTACTGTACAACAATCAAGTTTATTAGATTTCACAGAAGCACTGCCGGTAGATGATGGAAGTTTTTCATCACTAACGAGCATATTATTGTTGGAAGTAAAATTGACACTTAATAATCGTCCATGTGAGCCGGACATATTTGCTGACTGAAAATTTAAAATATAACAATATAATGATATAACGTTACGAAGTCAAAATATGATCAATGGATCAGGTTTGGGTATTAAGTGACGATGACAGATGCTAAGTACTTTCAGCTTGCAGTTGATAGACCCACTGTAACATACAAGGCAACATTATCACAACATTCAGCATGTGACTAAAGCGGCAGGAAAGGTAGAAAAAGTGAGCACTAGTGCTTCGCAATCTGCAACATAGCAGGGAGCAAACAATCTGACTCTCAACAACGGCCACTGATTATCAAAAAAACTGAACAAGCGACATGTATCAGAAGGGAGCGAAGAGAAATTCGAAACCCTTTCCACAGAAAAACACATGGACAATGCACTCGACAAAAACACGAGCCTCGACGTTTCCGACAGATCACCCAGGACTGGAGCATTGCGAGATCCCCGCGTCAAACAGAACGCTCCCCTCAACACCTTGACTTCAGCGTCAACATCGCATGGAGACGAAACCAAAAGTTGAAGCACACAGCTGGCCGACGAGACTTCTGCAACAATGAAAGATACACCGACATCTGATCCAAGGCTTCCAAGCTGTGCAGCCTCAGCCACAACGACTCTAATGAAGACACCAGAGGTGCATACCGGCACCGACAACCAGCAATCAAGGGATGACAACGCGAGCAACAACAACAACAACAATGATGGACAACAAGAACTACAAGATGATAACTCTGCTGTTGCCGTAGATCCAATCGCCTCTGATCGGGCCCTAATATGTACAGCCATGAATATTCTTTCTTGGTTGAAGAAAGCGGCACCTTGGGTTAAATCCATTTACCATCCACCATTAGCGCTTCAACCGTTAGCTCCATCCAGAAAACTCATCAGCTAGTCGGTGCGTCGTATCGCTGCCTTCTCCACTCCACCACCATGTAAACAATGTATGTTATATACATACATTGTTTGTAAATATTTGTAATTTACAGCTTGTGTTATTCCTGTCAATAGTTTGTTATAATAAATTGACTAACGCCATCTAGCGAATCGATTTAAATGAGATCACATTATATCACAAGTTGTTGATTGTTGATTATAATAAAGGTTTTTCAACAGTTTGGTCAATATTGTATTTAACTGTTGCTGATGAATTTTTTTGCTGTATATTGCATATGTTTCTATTGCTCACCTCATGCATGTTTAGTATTGGTTATTTATTTATTTATTTATTTGTTTGTATTGTATTTTTTGCTTTATTGCGAATAAAGATCATATATATATATTTCGAGTCTGTTAACACTGCCTTATAAGAGAAACCTATAACGAAGTGATCAATTTTTAAACAAATTCTCTTAGCAAAAACATGTTATTTTAATTTGTGAAAATATGATGGAAGCATGAAATACACGCGCTATGAGAATGTTATATACTATCAGATTTGTAAATTTTGTCGACAATCATCGACATTTTATTCAGTCTATCTTGCGTTATTGTTCTATTGTAAATCTGCCACTCAGTATAGCATGGCAATCACCGCAGATTACTAAACCAGCTTCGTTTTGCTGAAACTGTTTATTAGGTCCAAGTCTACCTTGCTCGGTTTTCAGTGATGTAGTGATGATCCTGGACGAATCGTCGCTCGTCGCAGACAACACGACGCGCGACAATTGGAAGACCTATGTCTTACCTTTCGTCGAGCTATACGCTCAAGCGTTCGTCATAGCACCTAATCTGACGCAGTTCGGTGTTCTAAAGTTCAGCGAAGTTTCGAACATCGCTTTTTATCTTGATCGCTACGACAACAGTGTCGAGCTGCTGGAAGAGGTGAGAACCTTGCACATCAGGGGAGGCGGACGAGATTACGCCGAGGCACTTCTACAAACCAGGTAAATAATCTAAGTTCATATGTACTTCATGTTATGTTTATTTTTTAATGATTAAAGTATATCTTAAAATGACATATTTATATATGCGTTATTCTCAAATTTTTACAATTTAGAATCATAAAGTTCTAAATGATTTAACACATCACACTAAAATTCGAAAAATTCCGTGCTTTAAAGCTCAGAATTTGTGTGCGCTATGTTACTGAAGTTTATGCAGTCATCTTTCGCTGTCTTATTATAATTATTGTATTGAACTGGTCATAAGATGTGTTCGACTAAATATAAAATTATTGATATATCGAAGCACTCGTGTGTAAACTTACGGTCGAATTTTACATACATCTAAACATATATGCAGTCTAAGCGTGTTTACAAGATGGGTTAAAACAATGCACATCTCGCATTCGTCCAGTCTTTTGTTCGTCTTGCAGGTATTCCATGTTTTCGAGCGAGCACGGCGCACGTCCTGGTGCGCGCCGTATCGCTGTTCTTCTCACCGCCGGCTCCTCGGACACGGCCGTCAATGATTCAAGGGTGGAAGCGCATCTTGCCAAAGCTGAGAACATCGAGATCTTCACAATCGGTGTCACGAGCAACGTGAACCAGGACGAGCTGAAGGAGATCAGCAGCTATCCAACAGAAAATCATTCATTCTTTGTCAACGACTTCGATCAGCTTGACGCGCTCGTCCTTGGCGATCTGATTGCCAGGTCTTGTAGTCCACAGAACACAGTCACAGCCACAGAGAGTACGACACAACAGCTGATGACGTCAGAGTTCGTGACGTCATCTGCTGAATCATCGACAGCCGTGGAGATAATTACATCAACAGTTGAAACAATGACTAGTGGGGTGATGACTACGGCCATAGAGATGACTAGCATGGCATCGACTTCAACATCCACAACCACTACCATGCTGTCTACATCCACAACACCAACTACAACCACACCATCGATAACTACAACCACAACACCAAGCACAACCACATCTTCCACGACAACAGCAACACCATCTACAACCACAAGTAGACCATCCGCATCTACGATACCAACTACCGCCGTATCATCCACAACATCGGCACCAACTACAACCACAACACCAAGCACAACCACATCGTCCGCATCAACATCAACACCAACTACAACCACAAGTAGACCGTCCCAATCCAGACTACCGACTACAGCCACTGCATCCGCAACAACGACACCAACTACCACAACATCCACAACTGTGTCATCCACATTAACAGCACAGTCTACCACGCCAAGTACAACGATATCTACCGCATTGCCGAGTACCTCGAGCCCAACTACAACTACCGCGACACTGACTCCAACTTCGCCGACAACAACTGCAGCTACACCAACTACTACAGCATCATCGTCGTCATCGTCAACCACGAAGTCATCGGCAACGTCTGCCTCACAGCCGCCAGTCATCACAAGTCAAGTAACAGGTTTGTAATTTCAGCTCGTTCGCTCTAAAGTAATCTCTAGTACTAAGTTTTGTTAATAATTGAATAGTAAAACTTCAATTAAAAACAAACTTTATTTGTTAAGATAGTACCATAGTTTTGCTTAAGTAAACATAGTATTAGTCATTTTTTAGAAAGAATTTAATAATACATCGGAGCGTACGGTCAAATTAAAATCATTTCGATCATTATATCGAAAGTACTTGTCCTTAAACTTAAATCGATTATGTGTTAAGGCCTCACAATAGCTCTGTTTTAACCTGCTGTGTCTTGTGTACAGTGATACCAACTAAATTCTTAATCTGTGCTAGGTGGTGCTGGATGCAGCAGTATGGTCGCAGACATTGTTCTGATGATCGACGAATCGAATTCAGTTGTCGAAGCTCCAGGTGGACTTGACAACTGGTACACATACCTACTCAACTTCGCTAAGAAGTTCAGCTCTTCCTTCACCATCTCTCCGAACAACGTTCAACTGGCGGTCATAAAGTTCGGCGGAAGTACAACGATCCAATTTGATCTGGATGATGAACCGAGTGCGGAGAGCACTCTAGCAGCTCTAGATGGTCTTGTGCAGGAAGGCGGGGTGACGTACATAGCTGGAGCGCTGAGAAGAGTCAGGTATTGACAGTTATCATCAACTTCGTCGTCGTTCCATTATCATCTCCGTTTGTTCTATTCTATGTCCATCACAAACGTCACAATGTTTTGTGTAGGGCATGGTACAAGAGATTTTTCAAAGCACATGTAGCTCAATGATATTCCGTTGATACGAGCGTCCATCGCACAGTTTTCACTGATACATAAAGTCTAATGGAGTAGTTGATAATAACTTATTACTTTCAGATGAGCTTACTGACGTCAACAATCTAATTGCTCACTTTCCTCAAGCAGCTTAAACATAGGTATGTTGTGTCGTCAGATAATACATGACCTAAATACTATGATTACATATCTTCTAAAAATGTGTTGGAAAATCGTAATGGCGATGTGGCAGGTAATATCAGTTTAAGTTTTACTACAATGAAGGGTTATTTTAATAGTACTATATCTATTCTGGATGTGATTTTACTTCAGAATATGGTTTTTACTGGAGTTTAGCATAGGACATAGTGTTCTTGTCTATCAATCTTGTTGCAGAAGAGTGGTGTCAACATAATTTGTTCAGTCAGATGTAATCTAATTTTTGCATTATTTCTCCCCCTACAGAGCTGATTTATTTGCGTCATCACGTGGCGGTCGGCAGGGAGCGCGGCGTATCGTTGTCATGGTAACAGACGGCGAGACGGACGGTAGTCCTAATCGCACAGAGACCCAGCAAGAAGCCGACCTAACCAAGGCGGACGGAATAGAACTATTTATTGTCGGCGTAACGAACAAAGTCGACTCCTCTCTGCTTCAGGCTATGTGTACCACTCCGCCAGACACGCACTATTTCTACGCGGATGAATACAGTGGCCTGGAAGACGTCTCTGATAGGTTGACTGGGAACATATGCGGCAGTAGTGGCGTAACGATACCGTCAATAGCGAGTAGTTCGGCTGCGGCGACGTCAAATACGCCACAAGGAAACGAAGCAAGTAGTTCCATAAGTGGTTCCGAAGGTAGCTCCATAAGTAGCTCTATAAGTAGTTCCATAAGCAGTTCCATAAGTAGCTCCATGAGTAGTTCCATAAGTAGCTCCACGAGTAGTTCCAGTTCTTCGTCAGCATCCCCTGCTGGAGTCTCCAGCGTCTCTCAGATGTCGAGCGGAATGCCCGTGGAAAGTCAAACTGCTACCTTTGGTACAGGAGAAGGCACTACGGGACAGTTGACAAGCACGGGAACAGAGCAAACTTCTGGAGCCTCTTCAATCCCTACAAGTATGATTTGAATTAATTTCTACTAAATCTCTTTGCTGCCAAAATTTCGATTGAACTTGGAGAAAAATATTATGTATGATACCTATTTGTTTTACACAACGACAATAGTGGAATGAAATGCTGTAGGTTTTTCTCTTGTGCAAGATTTGGACTCGACTTCCAAACTTTACCGTATGCCTTCTTTTTTACAAAGAGCTATATTTGGGAATCTAGCTTGATAATGTTTGCGTATTTAATTAAAGGAATTTACAAGTTCATACGAGCAAGTGAAATGCGCCTGCTGTCAACGGATTATGTAAGCATTTGTTTGATACGCTATATGAGTGCTATATTTGAGTGTAGCTTAGGAATAGCTAACTATTCACTAACAGCTTTTATTTAGAAAAATGCCTTTTTAATGCGCTGAATTCATTTTGTCATACATTAAACACTACTCTCTTTGATATCTTAATGAATGCTTTGCTACTCGTATCTTTGTGTTGTTTGCAGCTGTGTTCTGCCCTGCGACTGTCGACCTACTTCTACTACTGGACGAATCGAGCAGCGTATCGAACAACTCTAACGACGCCGTGCTCAGTAACTGGAATAGATACGTTCTGGGCTTCGCTACACGGCTCGTATCGAAGTACACTGTGTCCCCGGACAAGGCTCAGATAGCCCTGATCAAGTACAGTGACTTTGCTACGGTCTCATTCCGTCTGAACGAAAATAAGGACGACGCTAGTGTCAGACAGGCCATAGAGCAACAGGGTGTGAGGGGAGGAGAGACAAACATCGCAGCGGCTTTTAGGCTTGCCAGGTTACTATTTTGCAACAACAATTATAATTTAGTATGTATCCTCAGTTATCATACAATAACTGCAACAATTGAATCTAACCTGTATCAAACCCTCTTCATTAATATAAATATGTATTGACCGAGTAAACTAAATAGACTAATATAATAACACCGGTGCCTTTTTTCCTCAAAAATATCATTAGTAACAGTGCCGTAGTCAGGATTTCATTGTTGGGGGGGATTGGGGGGGGAGTAAGCAAAGAATGTCGACCTTTTTAAAAAAAAGGTTTCGGGAGGAGTTTTTGACTTTAAGTTTTTTCCGACCTTTTTTCAAAATGTTCTTCAAAAATCATAATGAATCTTACAAAACAAAATTTCGGCGGGGTTTCAATTTCACTCACCACCACCCCCCCCCCTAAATTCGGCCATCATTAATAATATAATGATCATTGATTAATATTGTATTGTGGCAGTGTGTTTCCTTGTGAGCATTGAACTATGCTGATGCTCAATGAAGAACCAAATACGAATAATAGATAGGGAATGTATATTTCGGCTAAAATTAAACTTTTAACTCTCGATAAATGATTTATTTGTGTTTGAATCCTGTAGTGTCAATAACTTTTATATCAATGAAATGAGAATATGTTTCAACATTATAACTGGTTAACAAAATACGTGTCATTATTTCAACAGAATGGACGTGTTCAACCCAGATGAAGGAGCCAGAGACGGGGTGCGTCGCGTTGCCATACTTCTGAACGACGGCGCGTCTAACGTGGAAGTAGCGAACACTCAGATCGAGGCTTACCTAGCCAAAGCCGACAAGGTGGAAATCTTTTCTGTTGGCATCACGCCAGCGGTCAACTATGACGAGCTAAAAGAGCTCGCGAGCTACCCAGTGAGCGAGCATTACTTCTACGTGGAGGACTACAGCCGTCTTGATGACGTCATAGACCGCATTGTTAACCTGTCATGCGACGGGCAGGCGATATGGGCCGGAACATCTGCCAATACAACGCAACCGATAGGAGATATGACTACATCTGAGTCTGGGGCGGACGTGATGACAACGGAAGCCATGGAGACGATGACAACGGGAATCGGTGAGGTAGTAACAACTGGAACCGTGGTGGAAATCACGACGGCAGCCACTGGGGGATCTTCCACGCAATCGTCAGCTGGAGTAGCGACACAGTCAGTTGCCGCGTCGTCATCGTCTGCAGGATCCACCTCTACCAGTAGCACAGCTGCCAGGACAACCGCACGAGCCACAACAACACCCGGTCAGTGCATGTCTTTCTTGTATTCCACACATTAGTTTTTCAATGTTGTGATCAAAGAATATTTGGTAACAAGAAGGAGAACTAACATAACTTCCGCTGAAAATTTTGGAAACTGATCAACGACCAATCAGGGCAAAGCTCCTAAAAAGTGGGATAGGCGCAGTTTCCAGTTTCTTTCCGTAGGTTCTCCTTCTTTTTACTAAATATTCTTTGGTTGTGATAGTGATTTCAGTTGTTATTTTCTTATGTGTCTAATTATTAGCTAACTAAAATATTATATGAAGCCGAAAAGTAGTACTTTATCATGTTCAGCCATTTTTATCTTATTTTTTAACTATCAAATTTTACACAACTGTTTCTAAAATTAATGTTACTGCAGTGATTTCAATAGTTATCGTCTAACTTCATCATCTAACTAGCAATAAGTTACAGTAACTACAATATACTTTATAGTTCAAAAGAAGTATATTACAAAGTTAAATCGATTTTATCTTCTTTTATATGTAGGCAGTTTAAAAGTTAACCCCCTCAATACAGGATTGTAATACAATATTGTTAAGCACGAATTGTTATAACTTGCCCACCAATGTTACAGTATGTATGAAACATAATGCGTAAAATGTCGCCAGCTTTATATCGAGCTAAGTTACCGGGTGAACCAATTTGGTTTAAAATAAAGTGACGTGATTTCCGAAATATGATTAGCTTACTAGATTGTGTGATCCATAACTAAATGTTTCCATGCAAGGCATTTTGTTAATTAATTTTGCAACAAGGAACTGTAGCCGATGTTCCGCAAACAACGTCGGTATCTTTGACCTCGAAAGCTAATCTGGAAGTGTCTAGTTCAGGCGCGCCGACGACGACAACGTCGAGGGCAACGCCTGCCACTCCCGGAGCAACAGCAATCCAGTCTTCAGCAGCGCCTTCCACTACCAGAGCAACGACAATCCAGGGTTCAGCAACGACGCTTTCAACGCCTACCACACAACGAACCACGACGGGACCCGGTATGTACTAACTCAGCTGTTAGAGAGAACATGAACCAGAAACAGATAAACATAACAGGAATGTAGTTAGTCTTACTGAGATTTGTTATGTCGTAAGACGCTGATGTCTAGATACGCAAAACTCAAATTTGATGGTTAAAAGTCGCCTCACTTTGTAAAAGTGGAACTATGATTCAATGTAGACATCTATTTTGTAGTTTGGTGTATTTAATTAATGCGTAAGAGTTAAGATAATACATGTTAATTTTAATAAGCAATATTATGTTTTGGTTTTTAATATTATTTTGCTTCTTTCGATATTTTCTCCCCCTATCAGCGTGTCTTATCCAAATCTGGTCGGTTTCTGTTACCACTCTCCGTCCATAGGAATGACTTGTTTAACTCCTGTCTATATATTTTGCAATTCTCCCCATGTAAATGTGGCCTGACAGCCTCTTATCTTTATCTGTTGCTAATCTCCTTCCCCTGCAGTGGGGCGTGGATTTTCTAATGATTGCCTATCTATAATGCTGTTCTTCTCCCATTGTAGGCGTCTCTTGCCCAACTCTCATCGCTGATATCGTTGTCATTCTGGATCAGTCGACGAGCATCGTCTACGTGGACCCGAAGGTCAGTGACGAGGTCGGAGAGGACAACTGGAACATTCACATCCTTGGATTCATCCAACGTCTCATCGAGTCCTTCACTGTTGGAACGGACAAGACGAGATTCGGACTGATGAAGTTCAGTGAAGACGCTGCGGTCTCGTTCCAACTGAAGCAGTACACCGACGCTACGAGCTTGACGAGCGCTGTGAGGGCACTGGAGATTGATGGAGGAGAGACTAACATCGCATCCGCTATGAGACTTGTCAGGTATGCTTGCAAGACGCTTTGCCTTGAAGCATGGGTATTTTATTCTAAAATATTTGTTTCAACATTTAGAAGTTTAATACTTGGCGTCTTCTATGCAGAAGGTTACCGGATTATGATACGATTCTCACCACAGACTGACGTAATACAAGGTTCGCCTAACTGGGGCAAGGTTCGCCTAACTGGGGCAAGGTTCGCCTAACTGGGGCAATGTTCGCCTAACTGGGGCAAGGTTCGCCTAATTGGGGTAAGGTTCTCCTAACTGGGGCAAGGTTCGCCTAACTAGGGCAAGGTTCGCCTAACTAGGGCAAGGTTCGCCTAACTGGAGCAAGGTTAGCCTAACTGGGGCAAGTTTGTTAGGCAGACACAACAGCCGACTACCTATCCTATAGCGTCTACTACCAACTGAATGTAATGCTTAGTAGCAGAAGCGGCAGCCCACAGAATTTTTTCCCGGATTTGTTACCGATACCACAGCCTGACTCGGGAATTGAACCCGTGACCTATTGCAAACGATGCGAGTGCTCAACTGAATGAACTAACGGCTCGAGATCTACATGTATGTGTTACATATGTGAAAATCTAAATATTTTATTAAGATGGGATATGGTTCAAGATGATGACTTCACCTGACGATCAATATATTCATTTCGAAATGTAGATAATGCTTTCTCTAAAGCTATACTTGCAAGCGCAACGTCTGATGAACACATGTCCAGAGTTAACGCATCGGTTTATCTATGTTCATCTCTCTGTTCATCTATGTCCGTTTCTGTTCATCTATGTTCATCTCTGTTCATCTCTGTTCATCTGTATTTATGTCTGTTCATCTCTGTTTCAGAACTATGTTCACAACAGGCAATGGAGCTCGTCCGGGCGTCCGGCATATTGTCATCCTACTGACGGACGGGTTCCCGAACCGAGAACAGAATCAGACGATCCCGGAGACGGATCTGACCAAGGCTTCTGGGATTGACCTCTACACCATCGGTGTGACCAGTAGGATCAATGTAAACCAGCTTCAGGAGATGGCAAGTGATCCCGTCGACGCTCATTACTTCTACGCCAACGCTTTCAAGGACTTGATGGGTATCAGTGATAACTTAGTGTCTTCTGTCTGTGCCGGAGTCACCGGGCCGACGAGGACATCCCAGGCAAGCACGGCGGCAGCGACCTCAGGGGCCGTGGTGACTGGCACCGCCGTCGTATCTCCATCTACACGGCCGGCACAAGATCTGAGTAAGTACATTGTGTGGTGGCTCGCTGCTAGTCGGTTAGGACTATTGTGTTCATGTGCGGCTTGGCTCGCTAGGCGAGCGAGTCTGCACTCTGCTTTGCAGCGGGGAGGTGTTGATATGGATGCGTTACAATGCAGTAGGACTTCCAAGAAACGAGTGAACGGGAAAGCCTGGGTGGTGTAGCGTTTAGCATACCTGCCTGTCATGTAGGAGATCCGGGTTCGATTCCTGGTCTGGGCATAACGTTTTACTCGTGCTTGGAAGGGGGCTTGTTGTAACGGTCTCTTCATATCTCATCTACAACAATTGAGCATATACAGTTTATTGGGTAGTACTAGAGAATTGTTTTTTTCTTTCTTTTACATAACGTGTGAATGAATTGAGTTGCTTTTCAAGCTGTGTATTTATGAGTGCAAATGCATAAGAAAGTATTCGAAGTATATAGTTAGTATCTAGATTTTTTATATCCGTATCACCGGCGTAAATGTTATCATCATCAAGCATCGTCGTTGTAGTCCTTACATGTGTTTATTCTTTTATAGATGTTATCGCAATAATCGTCACTATCATCAGTTTAATCCTCATTATTATTCTCACCATCACCATCATCATCATCATCACCACCATCATCATCATCGTCATCTTCTTCATCATCTTCTTCTTCATCAGCATCATCATCTTTTCCAGAGTCGTCACATCTGTGAAGAATAAGCATTAGACTTTCTGAAGCGGATCATATCCCATTGAGGTTTACAACAACAGTCTGCACTTAAGTTAATATCGGTATCTAATTGTACTCCGCTTCTGCTGTTCAGCTTCAGCCTGTGCTGAGATGGTTGCTGACATCGCAATTCTTGTGGACGAGTCCACTAGCATCGTCAACGCGCCGGGGGGTTACGACAACTGGTATAAACACATGCGCGGATTCGTTCAGAGCCTGATCCAATCATTCGTCATCTCGACGACTCGAACCCTCGTCTCAGTGATTCGGTTCAATGAATCTGCCACTGTCGCGTCTTATCTTAACACCTATACCGATCAGGCTAGTATGGTGCGGTTCATTCAGACTCTGGAGATCGCCGGAGGACAGACGAACATCGCCGCTCCGTTCAGAAAGAGCAGGTCCGTATTATCTCTTTAGAAGAACTGCGCCAAAAGAACTAGCTAATCTCTTGATCAAATGGCAGAAGAAACGGGGCAGTTTTTGCGAAATATGTTTTGATAGCTCAATGCGGTATTATAATATAATACTATTTTCTGATATTCACAATATAATCATATGCAAGCGAATAGGTACTGTGGATTCTATGCTATCCTTAAATCGCGTTCGCCTACCTTGAGCATGAATTATGAACGTGGGATGGTTCATTGCTGACTTCATGCTTAATACTCAATATAATTGTGAATGGTTAGCTTATTGGTCTTGGAACAAAACCTAAATCTGGACGATGAGTGCCAATCCAGGATGATTTGCCGGACGAAGTGCAGTTTATTCTATAATTAAGCTTAATCATACTTTATAGTTCAGAGCAATCCTATTGCATGTCAAATTTGTATAAAAATGGTCTGTTATATTGACAGTTAGGATAAATTTCATCCATGAAATACTGTATAGTGAAAATGAAAACGAAGTCGATCTCCAATCCATTGTGAGATTTTACATAAAATACATGACCATTTTTAATGCCAGCTATTCTAGCAGTGTTTAATCTCTTGTGTTTCCCTTACAGACTCGAAGTTTTCACGACGTTCTACGGTGCCCGACCAGGCGTGCGTCGCAAGATCATCCTCCTCACCGACGGGTACCCGAACCGCGAACAGAACATGACCGTACCAGAGGCGAACCTCGCCAAACAGGCTGGCATTGAAGTCTTTGCAGTCGGCATAACGAACGTCGTCAACACCACGGAGCTGAAGCTGATCGCCAGCATTCCCACCGACTCGCACTACTTCTACGCCAGCACGTACAGCCAGCTGGGCGGCATGGTCGGTGACGTCACGAATAGCGTGTGTGCGCAGAAGTTTGTGGAGCCAGGCAGCGGTGGCGGAGTGAAGTTACCGTCGTCCACAGCGGGGCCAGGGAGACGGAGAAGGTTTGCTAGGGCCGCTGTAGATCCTCCCCCACAGTTGGGGATCTCTGACGGGAGGGGGAACGAGGTGGACGTTACACCGGACTCGAGGCCGCCAACTGTTCAAGGTTAATCTTTTCGCTATACACCTATGAAACACATGTGACACCTGTATATTATACAACGTGCATAACCTATGCAGCATACAACTCATATAGTACCTATGCCGTATATGGCATATGTAACGCCTATGCAGTATACTGTATGACAGATTTAAAACATATACAGTACATATATAACTTATGTAACACCTATGCGCTATCATCATCATCATCATTAGTGCTCTGCAAGAATGCAGGTCCCTGGTATCCATTTCCACCACAACTCACGGTCCTCCGCTTTCCTTTTCATTTGCAAATATGATTTCTCATTGCCCTCCATCAGTTCATGAAGCATACTTTGCCTCGGTCTTCCTCATTCTCTCTTTCCCCCAATTCCGCCTTCTATCACATCTTTCATCAATCCCTCGCCACTCAACACATGTCCAATCCAGTTTTTCTTTCTCTTT
>JAQFYQ010000112.1:0-22126 GCA_034694885.1 Buchholzia appendiculata | reverse complement strand
ATAAATCTACACTTTTTTCATCAACTTTCAACGCTCTAGCAACTATGAATAAAATGTGTCTATTATACCGATTTTGATTGGTATTGATGCTAAAAAATCTGTTTTAAATGTGACAGACTTGTGAATATTGTCGTTGAATTTTCCAAAACGATCAGAACTAGGCTTCCAACTTCTCTGTAATAAAATTTAATTATAATCATCTTCTGTGAAAATCAAACAGGTAACTTATATAGGTAACATAACCGTATGCAGAGGTAGCTTGACTGTACAAATATACAATTAAAATCTGAATGAAATTGTACCTGCTGATGTTGAGAAGCTCTATTCAATCAAGTGTGCATGATTTAAACCACCAAGTTAATTACTCCAGTTGTCACGTTGTAATTCGCCTTTGTTACTGTTTCCAGCGATTCAAAAAGATGTTCAAACCGAATAGCGACTGGAAGTCGGCAATTGAAGCGCAAGAGGAACGAAGAACGGCCCGAAGAGAACGGTACATTATGAACAATCAGATAAGCGAATCGCCTTCAAATGACGACGGTGATAACGGCACTGGTAAAAATGATTCAGACCCTGACGGTGGAACTGATAGCAAGGCGGCTTCCAGTGATGACGTCATTGTCAAGGATGAGTCGGCTGAACAGCAGCCACACCGGCGACACCAGAAACTCCCCGAACGGTTCATCAAGAATTTCATAAGCAAGATGAAACCATCCTCAAATACGTCTTCGCATCCGTTTACAACTTCTACTTCTCATGATTTATTCGCTACTGGTGCCCTTAGTCCTAATCTTGGTGCCCTTGGTTCATCAGATCACTCATCGCACATCTGAACGAATGGACATTTCTGAAGAGAGAAGATCTACGGACACATCGATGAATGCTGTGAGAATGTAATACCTGCAGAACATCAGCGTCAACGTGTTCTACTCATGGTGTCTTGTGTGTAGAATAGCAGTACACCGGTAGAAATCTGATGTTGAACTTTGTTTTGAGGATGTAATTGTTCACAATGACTGAGGGTGATCAATGGCTTATTGAATGTGATTAGCGTTCACGGTCAGCCATTTCAAAGCATCACCAAATTCGAAGAGCTGAAGGAATTCCTCCATTTTCTAAACCGACTAGAAGCTTTTGTTTGGATAAAAAAAAATCGAAAGATGTTAAAAATACAAGTTATGCAAACCAGTTTATTCAAATCCGTTTGTATTTAAACATGAAGTATCTTATATATAAATACTTGTATTTATTTGTTTACCTTGTATTTTAATGTATACACAGAATCATAGATCTCATTGTATAGATGAAGGTTTAATATTTCTCTCAAATGCCTAGTCCTGTCAGCGAACTTTATTATGTTTTTGTGGACACCATTATATGTGATGTATCCATTGTTATCGTTTTATCGTTGCATGTAAAATAGTTGAATAGAAGAGTTACGTATGCTTGCTTTCTTCTGATTCTATAAATAGGCTCATTGTCATGATACAGAGCGCGTCTGGGTAGATGATAGACTTAGTTTATCTACGATGTCATAAGTTATAATTGTCGAGCTACATAATCGTTTTTCTATTTAATTTGTTTGCTATGCGAACGATGACGTGAGCATCTTTTAAATTTATTGGCAGTTTATTTATGTAGTTGTAATTTCTCTCGAATGTAATTGTTGTTTTCAACAACAAACTCATGCAGCAGATCATTGCCTTTACCGGACGTGATTTGTTTCCGACAAAATAGATAGCGACTAGATACGGCTCTGGCTCTGTCTGTACATTCTTCATCCATCCTACAATTCTGCATCTTAGTCCAACCCTTTGACCTATCCTTAGTCATTGACCTGTCCTTAGTCCTACCCTTTGATCCATCCTGAGTCATACCCTTTGATCTATGATTAGTCATAATTTTTGACCTATCTTTAGTCCTACCCTTTGACCCATCTTTAGTCCTGCTCCTTGATCTGTCCTTAGTCCTACTCTTTGACCCATCTTTAGTCCTGCCCTTTGATCTGTCCTTAGTCCAACCCTTCGACTTTTCTTTATTCCTGCCCTTTGACATATCCTCAGTCGTACCCTTTGACCCATCTTTAGTTCAACCATTTGACCTGCACGTAGTCCGACCTGCCATTAATCATGCCTTTGACCTGTCTTTCTATTCTCTATCTTCTTCTTTCAGTCGTCTCTCAGAGTTGTGTAGTGATCTCATTTTAGACCTGTTTACTTGTACAGCTGATATTATGATGTGTATATGACACATCTATTGTGTAGCTATTGTGTAGGCTCCGTTCTTGAATAGATTTAGGCATAGCTTTGCTACGTTGTCTGCTGACGACTAACACTTAATGGCAGTGTAGATCTTTGTTGGAGTCTGTCTTGTGGCGTCACGTGTTAGTTGCACAATAATATCTGTCTGTCAGTGTGTCTGTCTGTTAGTGTGTCTGCAGTCTGTCAGTGTATCTGTCTGTCAGTGTGTCTTTCTGTCAGAACCGAAATGTCAAAATCGAACCCTGTCTCCTGCCTACAAAAGTAGACGCCTTAACCACTATGTCATTCGGGCACCTACTCGTTATAGGAAGCCATACTTCCTATAGCGTCATACAGTAGTCGTAAACGTATAATCGTCCATTGCATTTGGTAGTTAAACTATTTTTCAAATGTATTTTTGTATCATCTGTAATTTCTAATCGCCATAAATAATGAATGTTGTTAATTAATAGATTTACTGTCAGCATTACTAAAACTGTGTAGATACACCTTATTTGTTTCTTCGATTGTAAATATATTGTATATATTGTGTATAATTACGTCTAAAATAGTCCAATTAAATATTTTAGAAATTTCAAACGCTTTCGTTCGTGCTTTGAGACTCAATTTATGGTTCCGGGGGAGTGTATTCACCCCTTGTGAATTCACCCTTTGTGACGTTCACCGCCGGTCAAATTACCCTCCGCTTTAACTATTTTCTCGTATATACTATTATAGCAAGCACGAGTGCGGCCATGCGCCCCGCGCACTCGTGCTTGCTATATATGGTAACACGAGCATCAGTTACCATGCATGACCAATTATATCTATCGTGTAGAGTGACAATAACAAGCTTTCTACATGCAGCATTATACAACTACAGACATTTCTGCAACAATGTCAAATAGAGGTACCAAGAACTACGCACAGAGACAAGCAACGATGCAAACAATATCGGAGCCTGCTTGAAAAGAGCGATGCGTGCGGTAGAAACGTACGGACAAACCGATGTATTAACATGTTTGCTAATGCACATGTACTTATCAGTAATGACCATTTTAATAGTTTGACTATAATTGCACATTACTTGTATATTATGACTTTCATAAATATTCCATAACTGACTAACTTTCTTGATAATTTTTGTAACTGTGGTTTTTATATTAATTTTATTGTATTACATTTAGACTTTAATAATTTAACTGCTTAATGATAAATGGAGCAAGCCTGTCACCGGCTGTAAGTGAATCAGATTTAACTGTTTTCATTCTTATATATGTTACATTGAATTATTCATAGTGAACTCATCGAAGGTGAATTAATCGAGGGTTAATTTACCGCAGTGAACTCATCGAAGGTGAATTAATCGAAGGTTAATTTACCTCAAGAATCCAATTTAGAAGGTGAATTGTTGAAAGATCATGCCCTCTGTGGAGGATTAGAGGGAAAGTTCATGATTCCCTCTTTAACTTGCGAAGTATGTGTAGATTTAATTTAAAATGATTTTAATGATTTAAAAAACAGGGGTTGGTCAAATTGTGAACTGTCGCCACTTTCCCCTCCGGGTAGTCAGAACTTTTGGAATGGTCCGACCCCCGACCCCACCTGCTTTTGGACAAATCCCACACTGCATAGGGCTCATAGCACTACATAAGAAGATGAATCAAACATTGTATATTTGATTAGTTATTAGACACGCTTTAGAGTCTGGTTCTGTCCTATATGACATGAATGCACCAAGGCTAGTAAGAAATTACTGGAATCTGTCCAGCGGAAAGATGGAGTGACTGTTGTGGTGCATAGAGTTGCAACACGACCACAAAAAAATCCTCTTAATTAATTTGCATGTGGGCCTAAGTGACGTATAAAAACGCGACACATCTAAAAGTTAACCTGGCTATATAGCATTATATGCGGTAACGTCTGTGTCTAACAACCTAGATTGCCTCCAGTACTTTCTACAATTTCAACAAATTCAGCATAACCACCTTTTATAAAATTGTGTGAATTTAGCCACGACACTGAACTTGATTGACGTACTATAATTCAGTCTTTTCATCTAGTACTACTGAATCTATAAATGGAAGCTATTTTCTCAGCAATTCCCTGTCCGTAGCTAGATTTAACAAAAACATGACCGATAACATACCAAATTCACTGACTTTATGTTACATAAATATTGCTCTCTCTCTCACTCTCTCTCTCTCTCTATCTCCCTCTCTCTCTCTCTCTCTCTCTCTCTCTCTCTCTCTCTCTCTCTCTCTCTCTCTCTCTCTCTCTCTCTCTCTAATCAAAGACACAATGGATTTCTAACTCAGCTGAGGCTAAATATGTCTGCACTCTGGTTACAATTATAGAACTCGCATACAACAGTCATCCAATTTTGCAGCAGTGTAACAACGACTTTGAAAATGTGACTAATTTGTTCTTTGCTTGCTTAATATAGCTCAAAGACAAATATCACTTCAAACAGCTGCCAAATTATCCAAAGCTAGGACCTTCGCAGTCTGTTGTCACACATTTGTCATTTTATTGATGATTTCTTTATTTCATTATTTCACAGATATTTCAAAAATTCAATTTATCATTTTTAATTTATCTCTAATGGAAAATAAACTACTTTACTCTTACAAAATTAAGTTGCGATAATGCTGAAAGTGTACTAAATTGCGAGTTTTATTTGCGGTAAATAATTCTTTTTAAAAGTTGCCAGAACAACTTCAATCAACATCCTACTCACCTCTCTACTTTTCCCACACATTTGCTTCGATTTACTGTTGTGTTTATGACGCAAATGTGTTCAAGTTGCTGGTACTATATAATTTGTCTTTTTATATGCACATATAAATCTATAAGGAATATAATTATACTTTTTCATTTTGTATCATAATAATATAATTTTCAGAATGCACCTTGCGGATCTCTTCTGTAATCTGTGCTTGATCTGTTTAAATATTATTTAACAATGAATCGGGTTCCTTTATCTAATCGAAAAATTTTACCTAATTTTTCTGCTTAAATCCCAAAGTCTGGAATGCTCAAACTATCGGAAAGATGTAGCAGCCGATTAAATCAACGAACTCATCTCCAATTAGCAGCGTTTGTTAGTCACTACACGTATCGCCGAACTGTCAGTCCACTCCACTGAACAATATATTTGGCTGCAAACTATTCGCAGACGGATGTTCGCAGAAAATACGCCTGCCAGAACCAGTGTGGGATTTGTCCAAAAATAGATGGGGGTCGGACAATCTGACAATCGGGGAAAATTTCTGACGAGCGGGGAGGATGGTGACAGTCCAAAAATAATTTTCTGACGAAGCGGGGGGAGGGGTGGCGACGGCCCAAAAATTTCTGACGAGCGGGGGGCTGGCGAAGAACAAAAATTGGACGGATCCCCTGGTTTCTTTCAAATACCAACCACCCCTGTTTTTTCCAACCGAGATGGGGAGTCATCACACCTACCAGGGGGATCAACCCCTCCCCCCTCCAACCCTCCCGGCCAATTCCACCCTGGCCAGAACAGACCATTGGCATAAAACGTCTAACCGACAAACGCCGACGTTTTCCAGAAAGTAAAAAATACTTCGAAAAAGGGAAACCGAAAAATATCATTTAGAACAAAAGATTACTAAGCAACGTTGGTGAAAATTCTTCCAATCATCCTGCATCAAAATGCCGGTGATGGTTCCACCGGTTTTTTCGACTTAATTAATTTTGGACCCTACTGCGAAACGTCTAGTCGGCGAGGCATCTTATCGGCGAAACCTGTTGTCGGAGAAAACTTTTCGGCAAAATGCCTTTCCGGCGAACTGGTATTTTGCAAGTCGTCCGATTATTTCCTTTATCTACCGCAAACAATGTCATGACTAAGCGAACTTTCCTTCGTCATCATAACACAGTTAAACACACTCGTCGCACTTATTTTCAATCTGCTACGGCGCACTTCATTGCTCCTTTTGTTACTCGTAAACACGCTTCCGGAACATTAATTTATTTGTCTCACTTTACAAACTTCAGTGTTCGATTCTGGGTAATAGAACTGTTTCTGCATAGTCGGTCTACATTGAATATTTATGGCTTGGGATTCTTGAAAGTACTGAGTAGAATTGTTATTTAACTTAGACTAGCTGTAGCGAGGCTTCACCTGCTCTACATACACATAGTCTCTGAGTCATAAATGAGCTAACCAATCAGAATTCACCCCCGCACTTCGAGCCGGTGTGAATGTTTGAAGTCATCTAGTTCATTTCACCGAAACAGGAAGCGAAATAAATTGACAAGCGAGCTACAGAAAAAGATCGCTTAAATGTTTTGAGTTTAACTTGCAAATGACAAATGGAGGACCATATAGTTTGAGAATAATGGTTACTTCAATATAATTATTTAGCCTAACTTGCAAATAAAAATATGAAGGGCGTAGAGTCAAAGTTATGATAGGGTGAAACCCAGCGATTCTAGTTTAATAGAATACATCACAATAAGTCTTGTCAATAATGACAAATAAAAAAGGTACGTCAGGTGCAGTCAAGCAGAGCGACACTTCTGCAGTAATTCTTGATTAGAAGCAATTTGAAGATAACAATCAACACAATGCAGATGCTGGAAAATCCAATATGGTTCGATAAGCATGAATTTATGAATGACTATTGTGGGCGATAAACTGTGCATAATATTGTGAGTGACTAATGAGTATTATGTAAGACTAAGAGATTACAAGCAGCAGATGTTGTTAGAGGACAAACAAACTTTTGGAGAGTCACAGTGCGAGACGACGCTCACAACAGCAGGTGTCTAATTTATTCCAGACATTTGTTAAACGACACTCCTGCCCACTCTTATATTTGACTGGAAAAATGACTGGAGTTAATCGAATTAAGAGTGGAATCTATACCAACAGGAAAGAACAATGTTGAACACGACAATTAATGTGACGTCTGGCATGACTCGTGACACGACACGTGGCACGATATGTGACATAGCGTGTTTCATAATCCGTTTTATGACGTGCAATATGACGCCTAACATTGCACTTGACATGATTCGTGTCAAGGCGCGTGACATGATGTGTGACATGAGACATGAAATAATATGGGACATGATCGACTCCGCTATGACATGTGACATGACGTCTAGCATGACACGCTACATAATACGTTATATTATTCTTGTCATAACACGAGACATGTTGCGGAACATGACTCGTCGTAAGACGTGCGACATAACGTGTGACATAACGCATGACATAACGCGTGACGTGACGTGCCACGTGACGCCTGAAGTGCGTCTGACATGACCCGTGACATGACTTGTACAATGCTTGTTTCTACGGGTTTCGTGACTGACGAATGATGTTAAGTGAGACGTCAGAATATAAAATATAAAGAACGTTACTGGGAAATAAGAACGATCAAACTGAGATCAAAACAAGCTATAAACTAGCACAACAGGGTGTAAAATTACGTAAGCAGTGAAATAAAGTGAGATAAATGGCTATATATCTGTACGTCGTATAAAGTACGTCATGTATGTTTGCTCTACAGACCATTTAACAATGGTGAATTGGTATTATGAACATTTCCTTTCGTTGGCAGACAGCTTTACTGACTTTATGAAAATGCGTTCATAATTTTAAAACTTAATTAAGCAGAAATACAATACTGCTATACAAAATTCAATTATAGATCTCTACGTGCTCAATTTGTTTGCTTACAAGCTCCATGCCATCATGGTCATCGCAAACGAACATATGCCTGAATGGGTTAAAATAATAGCTGTGATTCGACTGACACGACATCTGAAGTGCAAACCTAATCTAATTTTGTAAAAAAAAACATAAAAATGACTGTAGTTCGTTTTTTTCTCAGTAGAACTATTTATGTTTTTTTCTTCTTCAAAATCGTACGACCATCGTGAAACACCATATGTTATCTTACATTCAATTGCACCATTATGCCAAGATCAAGACATCCTCAGGGTGCTTCGGCGACATCTAGCTCTGCATTTGACGTCGTGCTGCACTACACAACACGTGTCGTGTTAGATCAAAACCAGAGAGTTTTACCGTGATAATACAGCACGCATGTGCAACCTCAAAGTTCTTTTATGAAAGCGTTCAAGTAGCTAGAGGGACATGAAGACTTAAATTGAATTAAATAAATATTTGACCTGTCTTTCGCGACACAATCTCATCGCTCTCTTCCTCTGTCACTAGGCCTACTGTCATAGAGATGTCAAATATGATGTTTTGCCTAGCCTATATGTGGTTCGAGTAAGAATATGGAACATCTCTTGGTCTTGGCTAAATTCGATTTGCAGCACTTGCAGAATATACAGTGTATTTTATAGTAGCAGGCGTATGCTCTTCGTGTAATATAATAATAATATTTCTTTAATTTCAAGCATGACAAACGCATACAAGTTACAATCAAATTTCATACAAGCTATACTAAATACGAAATATTACTAAATATAATTGAGCATTAAAAACTAAACATGCTCTACATGAACCCATGAACACATGCTGCATAGAAATCTATCTATGTATGTTTTTCAACCGACATGGCAGCAATGAACATCATAAAATTTAAAAGCTTAACCAACAGCATAGCCGTGACTTGACACTACAGAAATAATACATGTTCAACATGTTCGAAATCGTTCGATGGCGCATAAGTGAAATCAAGTCTGTAATATTGGCAAGATTTAATGTGATCGTATTTGTAAGTTTCTGGCCCTATACGCAGCATAAGGTTGAGAGTAAGACTCCTGACTGAAACTGATTGTGTTCGGTAGCAAATCTGTCAAGTTGTTGACACTCCCATTGCCTATGCGAGAAAGAAAATGTTTGGCCGCCCATCCGCTCTCATCTGGCTTAGTGGATCGGTGGTACAGGACAAGCGTAATAATACGTCAAACAAGTAACCATCGAACGGACCTGTCTTCGCGCTGAACGCTATAATCACCACGTCCACAGCAGCGATGTTCAAACGGCATGATTAAACGGTCCGCACATCTTTCAGTTGTTCGTTATAAATTAATTGCACATTTCTTTTGTGAACAATATCCAAAAATTGTTTTAAAAAATTGTCGATGTCTTGTTTTGGCTCTTCTTCTTAAAATCCATTGCATAATCTTTAATGCATCAGAATAATATCTAGATAAAATAGCAACGTTTGTTCAGATGAGAATCTGGTTCTTTCATTGTCTTGTACCTTTTTGTTGACTGTTTGAATTGACTTGGTCGTCTAGGCTCATAAAGTCTGATAGACTGTTACTGTTGCACTTTTTTAATGTACAATAAAAATAGCTATATAACAATTATCGATTAATTCTATTGCAAGTACCGCAATTAATTATTTACTATCATCACAGTTATATCTTCTTAACAATGATATGCCTATTGTAATTGTCTATTTGGTAAATTGATAGTTCTGAAGAGTGTTTGCATTTGATAAATAATTAAAGGACAAAGTAAATTGTCAATAATATATCAAGGGATACTGCTAGTCCGGACAGTAACTGTTATCTCGCAGTAGCGGGTACTGTTGCTATTACTACATAACAGCATGCGCGAAGTTTAATTGGAAGTCTTTGGATCAAGCTCCCAAATCGAAACCTTTCATGCTTGTTGCAAAATATTTAATTGACCTATAACCTCTCGTATGGAATCGATATTGGAAAATTATCCCCTGGACACTACAACAAAAACGTTGGAAATTCTCCGAATTTTCCCGGAACACTGAATTCAAGCTCCGCCCTAATGCAACATAGACCGCCACTGTGTGACGTGGATTCGCTTAATAATTCATGTGCAATTAAATTTGGTCATGAATTTATTGCATTTCCCTTCACTCAGTCACAGTCGATTAGTTCGAAGCACAATCATTAGTGAATTTAAACCCTGGAGCGGTCCACTGGTCAACATTGTGTTAGGCATGATTAAACAAGTAAGACATAATTTGGATAATTTCGAGATCAGTAAGCTCGAATAATACACGAAATTGTATATTGTAATAGCATAACAGAAATGGTAGAAGTATGAAACAAGCAAGGAGCGCATTTAAGTTGGGGGGGGGGGGGGTTCAACCCCTCAAAATTTTTCTATTAAAATGTATGACGTTTTGCAAAGATAATATTTTAAAGATCATTACAAAAATTGGAAATAAAAAAAAATCAAATAGAAAAGGTCGTCAAAAATTTTTAATTAAAAAAAACTGAAATCCGGGCTACGGCCCTGAAACTAGTGCTATCAACTTGGTAACCTCATTAATTTTGCTACGCTGTGTGTTTACCTTCTCTCTTGAGCCAGCATTCACTGTTAATATAGTTTGAGTATTTTGGCCAAAGTAAGCTCAAATATCTAAACAAATATAAAATATCTGTGAGCTAAATATATCTAAAAACAATGCCATCATAGCAACGTCACATTATTCTCTAGTACAAGTGAGAAACTTTTTTCTCTCAGATGCGTATTGAACAAATTTTACAGTCGGTATGCCTTGAGAACAAAAAAACCGTGACAATTTCCTGTTTGTCGGGGCTAACTTGCCTGTGATAATGTAACGATAATAATCGTATATGCGAAGCTGTTGGAACTTTACCAGCAGATGCCGAATGTAACAACATTCGAGAGCTTTGAATGCGATCAATGAACAAAAGGCGGCGACAATAATTCAAAATTCCTGAGAACGAGTTTCCACTACCCGCAGTAGGGCGGCGGGTAGAGGGTGGGCAAGTTTCGGAAGCATTTAAGCCTCACTTCAAATCAAACCTAACCATTCTGGAAAAAGACACGCGACTTTAGCGATCGATTGCCATGTAAAGGTAGACGCCTGTAACGCAGAATATAAAGATTTTGATTTTAAATATATAGAGACAGAATATAAAGGTTTGGACTAAACTATTATTCTCAAAGCGTTCAGGGATGACATGATGACGCAATCGGTAGCGTGTTCGTCTCTTAACCCAGAGGTTTCGGATTCAACAGTTTGAAATGAAGCTTAAACTCGAACACGTCGTGATTGTGGAGTTTCCAGAATGGATTGAAACCCCAGAATCACGACAGCTTGGACATGACAGAATCATGACAGCTTGGAGTCCCTGCAGCCTTGAGGCTGGCACCAAATTGAACTGCTTGGTGCCTGAAGCAATGGGATTATAAACAAATTGGCAAAGTTTGTCAAGACAGCATCACCGACGCAGATGCCTGAAAGTTCTGAGAATATTAACTTGTTGTCTAAATCTTTACATTCTGTGTTGCACGCTTGTCTATAAATCTTTACACGACAATCACTAACATTGCTTGTCTGATTTACAGCGCAAAACTACTACACATGTCTAAACCCGGAGCTGGATTTGACTTAAAATAATAATAACATAAAAGAACGATTTCAAAATAATCTCGAGATTATTTTAGTAGCAATCTGTGTCAGAGATCGTTAGTGATTATTGCTGTATACAGAAATACGAGAAAGAGTGAAAGAATCAACCGTCGATTATGAAGCTGAAACGACTTCGTCAGACGTTCCACTTGAGGGCGAAACAAGAAAACGCCGTACGTTCAACAATAATTATTATTTCGGTAATCTAGACTCTTCAGGTCAGACAGCTTGCTATTGTTTCACTGTTTGGTTGTTCAATAAAAGAGTATTGTTCTATTAATATTTATCTTTTAGCTGGATTGTTTTAACGTACACCAGATTGATTAATGCATCGACAAACAAGCAAACCTGTGACCGCTCTGGTCCCCACTTTTGACGCCGGTGTCCACCGGTTATGTTTTTTTGCCCTACCGTTGATAAAAGAATCATCAGTATATGGCTGAATGATGACACTATGTTGATAATGCATGTGACACTGCCACCGATCTACTGAGGTAATGAGGTGAACACGAATACATTTCGTTCCATGCAATAAAGGAATGGGCATTTAAAACAGTTACTCAGGTAGGGAAACGTAATTGATTTACGTTAAATTGTATATTTGTCTCTAAATTTGATACATTCGTTTCGGATAATTCCAACTCTTAAGATTCTGTCATGGGATCGAGCGCTAACCTTGCTACATTCACTCTCTCAGCTGAAATTCAACTTCGGTCGAGTTTTGAAGTTGAAATCTTTGAGTCTGAAGTGCAGACGTTTCTTTCACATCAGACGGAGCTCAAAATTATAATTATTTTGCAAAAAGAAATAATAATAAATCAAGGATCCAAAAGAGAGGTGTTATAAGTCATATGAATGCCGAATGATGATGATGACGATAATGATGAATTTATGTGTCGGCCATAAGACACATCATCATCATCATCATCATCGTCATCATCATCATCCTCCTCCTCCTCATCATCATCATTATCATCGTCATTATCGTCAAACTTATCAAATGACAATAGTGTTTGTGAATGTGAGCAGGACGGCGAGTCAGGAGTTGATGGGGTAGAGCGAGGACAATGGGGCAATCATGCCGAGTTTATTCTCTCCTGCCTCGGCTACGCCATGGGACTGGGAAACGTCTGGAAATTTCCCTACATGTGCTTTTCAAATGGAGGCGGTACGTTTAAGCCTTTACGTTCATTATTAATTCACTTCAATTACTGATCTCCTATATATTTTTAATGTTTTTACTGTCACGGTAGTTATTTAGCTTCACATGTCTTTTGAAGAATATTACAATTTCTATCATAAGGAATAGACAGTTATCTGAATTATGATGTCCAAATTTATCACTTGGGAAATTGACTGCATCAACTTTCGTAAGCTCTGGGAGGGAAGGCAATAACGGCTTGAGTTAAGTGGTGAAACACAATAATAAAGTTCAGCAATGGAATGAACATTCAATTATTAAATTTTTATTATATTTGAGTAAACATTTTGTTATTAGAATTATTCATTCCATTCTAAATTAATCGTGATAAATTAATATTAGTGAACCCAATAGTCTTGTTAGTTGTGTGTACTTTAATTCAACGCACTTCGTGAAGCAAAACGATCAACGCCTGTGCACAACTTTCTGCATAACATACTAATTATTAGACTTCAAAGCCGCTGCAATGTTAATTATATAATTGTTCACCTCTGCTTACAATCTCTATTTTCCGCATATACTGCTGTAATGCTATGAATGACTTTGTGTTTTGCCTCGCGGCCAATGTTGCAACCATCTGCGAACAAAACTGTAAACAGCACGCTGACGGTGTATCTATGATGGCAATGCTGAGTCATTGATAATCAGAAATTCAACAAAGATGGACAAACAGTATGGTTGGCATTATTATCTCTGATGGGCCAAAGTAACAACTTCAAAAATTATTGTAGTAATGTATAATATAATTGTTTGATTACTTTCAGGTGCCTACCTTATTCCGTACGTCGTAGTCCTGGCGCTTATCGGCATACCGATATTCTTTCTGGAGCTCATCGTGGGGCAATGGTCTGGGAAGGGTGCCCTGGAAGTCTGGTGCCTTTCTCCGATGTTCTACGGTACTTACCTCTAGTCGTTACATATTTTAACGCTACCAACAATACCAAATGAAAAATTGTGTAGATGGCAGTTAAACTTGTATGCAAATGTATGCAAATCTGGACAACACAGTCTAGCGTTATATGGCCTTAAGATGAACAACTATTATGACTATTTCATTTACTTTATGAGTATCATTTTGGTTATTCCATTTTATTACATTGGATATTTTTATTATATAATAATAGAACCATTGGTAATAATTGTCAGCATTATGAGTATTTTTATTACTGCAACTGTTACCGAAACAGTATTGCGTTCATAGTTCTGTACAATTGTTCAATTACGTTGATTTAATTAATGTGATGAGATCGAAGGCTTACTGGACGTATGATTTGGTGTCACCTTCTAGTAACACAAAAACAACATCAAGCAGTAAGTTTGTGTTTTCCATTTAATTCTAGGATCATCGTATTTCACGTTTATTGGAATTGCTTCTCAATTGAAGTTACATCTTGCACACCTCCTTCCCCACTAGGGTTGGAAAAAGAAACCTTGATATCGAGTTAAATAATGATGACGATAACAAATTACTAATATTATGCAGTAAACTTATTCAAACTAGAATATTCTAGACTAGAATAAATTAGTAGGCTACGATAGCGTACTACTACTGATCTTGGCTAATCCATTTGATAGTCTTGCTCGTTGTTTGAACAAGTGTTTAATTAATCCATAAGAATAATGCATGCAATATCCATCAGTGAACACACTGTATGCCTGTATGCTTGCAGGAGTTGGACTTGGTATGCTGCTCATATCGGGAATGATCAATGTCTTCTACACTATGCTGCTCACCTACTGCCTTCACTATTTTGCCCTGTGCTTCCAAAAGGAACTTCCTTGGAACACATGTGATCATGATTACAATACGTTGAGTGAGTAGTTCATTTGTATACACCGTGTACGCTCGTTACTCAATACATTTAGTGAGTGGTTTTCTTGAGCACACCCTGTCCCAAGATCACACATAATGTCCACAACTGTCTAAACTGTGTTTTAGTGTTGATTAATGTTTTGTCCGTTTGACAGTCTGGCTGCGTAACGATCTGAGATAGCTAACCAGTAAAGATTCAATATTTTTGAAACTTATTTAATATTCAGTTAAATGTGAGTGACAATAGTTTAAAATTGTATAATGCTCTTTTGTTTGCTTTAATAGTTCACCAATATTAGGTCATAATATTTTATTTCATACTTTCAAATCCTGGTGGCATGTGTATAATTGTCAAGATATATTTAGTGAAATTGTTAATTGAGTTTACATAATTATTGTTTATATTTATTTTCGAGTTTTTTTATTATGCAATGTCGTGATCAAATTGCTACACAAAATTATGTAGCTAAATAGTTGCCATATTTATCGTCTGGCAGACTGACAACTGTTCCACTATTTTCAAGCAGTTCCATACCTTTAGGTTTATTTGTAATGCTTTAAAGCTAATCAGAAGACGATATTCAGAATATAAATGAATGACAATTGTGTGCTTTATTCAAAGACTGTTTTAACGTGCGAGAATCCAAACCATGCAAAGATTCTGGTGGCACATGGTACAACAGAACCTGCTTGAATATATCAATGTTTGCCGAGTATGATGAAGTCCGATACGCGTGCAATTTTACGTTGGACAACACAACTGACACGTGTTACAACTACACGTACAATCCGGCTTGGGAGGAGATCAAAAATCGGACAAAGAAACTTGTTGCTTCCAGCGAAGAATACTTTTTGCAAGTACAAATTCTGTTGATTTTTATTTTATGCTTTTGAGTTTTATTGTAGTTTACAGATGCGTCATACATTTATTATATTTTGTTCAAAACGAATTAACGCGGTATTCATTCATTTAACTAATGATGCTTTTCTGGATTTCGTACTCATCCGAAAATGGCATGACTTGGGCACATTTTTGTATAAATTAAGATATCATTTGCGCCATTCATTCCATTGACGTAAGTTAAGAAGACTATAGTGAAACAGATAAATTTACATTTAAATCGCTATTTCGTCGATAAGTGTGGTCTATGTTCATGTTAATAATCGTATATCCATCGTTATTCGATATGTATCATAATTATTTTGATTGAGTGATCACAATCGTTCATTCTGAATTACGATTTGACGATTTCCGACCTAAAAATGTGAGATTAATAGCCAGTCCAGTACGTAATGTATTTCAACCTCGCGTTAGTTAGGTCACCTTGGAGTGCTAACACACCCTGTTTCTAAATGAGTAGAATCCTCTTCTTTGAAACATTTTCTCACGTATCAAATTGTCGTCATATTTCAACGCAAAAGATTGAGATAGACCTTCAAAATAAATCTATTTCTATCAAAGAAAACATTGACTGTGTGCAAGCGTTAGCAAAAGCATGTTATAACCGAGATCGTTTTTGTTTTACTCTGATTTGAACAGTCGAGGATTGCTCGAGCAGACAGAGACGATAGATAACACGGGAGGAATAAAGTGGGATTTGGTTCTATGTCTGCTTGGAATGTGGACGTTGTGCTTTCTCTGCTTGATCAAGGGAATCAAGTCGTCTGGCAAAGTAAGTGTTGCAATATACTCAAAGTCTGATTTTTAACGTTCTTTATCTTGGTGTACTCTGTCTGTTCGATCGCGTACAATGCTATGGATTTTTAAGCTCTTATAAAGTCAAAAATTAAAGAGTAGCCTATCTTGAGACCGAATGACATCAACAAAATTAATAACTCTCACCGTTTTTGTGGGTCTCAGTCTATTAATGGTCTTATGATCCGTTTCATTGTTTCGACATATTCACGTAGGCGTGTGATCACCTGACACTAAGACCAGGCAATCTACGGACCATCGCTTTATCAGAATACCAATTGAGGATCAATGTTTACTGAGTACTGCGGATGGTTTTCCGCTTTTTTGTACTGGATAATGATGCATAATGACAACTTGCCCTGAGCCAGCTCAGAGTTAATTCCTTCGTTTCGTGATTGTTATAATTGTCCCGAGGCACTGTTTAATGTCTGTAAGATAACATTGCATTTTAGTAATAACAAACTATTCATGGCAGCTATATATTGTGATAATTTTATTATTTTCCGCTGGTAAATATTGCAGGTTGTATATTTCACAACAACGTTTCCATACGTTGTATTAACTATACTACTCATCAGAGGCGCTCTCCTGGAAGGGTCCATAATTGGAATTAAGTATTACCTGACTCCAGACTGGACGAGACTCATGGACGGAAAGGTTTCTTACTTATTTCAGTATAATTGTAATACATTCAATACGTAATCATTCATGTAATTTTAATTAAAATTGGGGGAAATGATATGCTAATTGTTATTTTTCTTACGTATGCATCCACACTCCACACTACCTCTGTGGTTGAGATAGAGATTGAGAATGCTGTCACTGGATAGCCCAGTAAGTACGTACTTAAGTATGTACGAGGCGACTAAGGTTCAGTAGTCTGATCAGAGCTTTAGCATGAGTGTAGACTACTACCATCTGCTCTCTGGTTCTTTTGATGGTTGTGGGTTAACTTGTGGGTACTATTAATACCAAATAAATGACCAGAATATGTTTCTCTGAGGAAGAGGAAGCACCCCATTCCCCGTACAGTGCGGAATGGGATTAGCAATTGCATGCGACCGTAAATAATACAGCCAGCCCTCATGACCTTGACCTCATGACCATGAGGCTCTGCCTGCGCTCAGCAAGGACAGCTTGTGAAGGCGAATAGTAGAGACTATGAATGGTTTTGATGATGATAAAGCCTCTAAATTTCTTCTAGGTATTAAATTATACTATGTCACGTTATTCCTTATATTGTACTGAACATAGTACACGTCGTACTACACGAGGTGATTTGTTCTCGAATCATAATTTAAACTACACCGTCATTAAACAGTTCAATAACGTCGAGCCCGGTGTCTGACCGCAGAGGTGACGAGCTTCACTCAACTTCAACGTTGTTACATTAACATTCCACAGCGAGTGCCAGAATGCTAATAGACTTTTATGGAAATGGCAAGCAGCTCTGCAGAATAAGTTAACACCACTTTCCTGAATTTCAAAAAATTGACGGTAATCTGCGTTCTCCACTAAATTCGCTCTAAATGTTTCACTCAAATAATCGATAAGAAGATTTAATAATTGTAATTGTAAGTTAAGTTATTGTTTACTAGTCAATGATTACAGCTATAATTTTCTCGTTTCAATTCTTTTTCGATATTCTTTCTTTCAAGTAAGTCAGTTGTTCACCATGCATGAATTCGCTATTTTTGAGTTCAAGAATACTATCATCGTCATCGTCAGCAACATTATCGTCAGATTTTCTTTTCAGGAAAAGTTACTATTTCCAACAAATACTATTTCACACTAATCACGGTGATATACTTCTTTGACATTCAGTGTGGAAATATACGTTCTTCACGTCTGATCACGTGCACGGCATTCACTTTTTTCCTGTCTTTGGTCTAGGCCAAATTAAAAGACATATTCCTTAGAATGTATAAATACTGATATTATTGCTGATATTGTTATAGGTTTGGGGAGACGCCGCCGGTCAGATATTCTTTGCCCTCGGCATCGGAGCAAGTGGACTTATAACATACTCGAGTTACAATAAATTTTACGGCAACATATACAGGTATAAAGATATAAATAATTAGGTGAAAGTATGTAATTTATACATAATTGGAAGATTAAATAAACACTCTTTATGCATATCTCCGTAAATAAAATATGTATATTTTTATGCTCTTATACATTTATTATGGTCGAACATGGTAGCACGTAATGTACAACGACTACAAATCTTGTTTTCAGCGTCTGAAATTTTATAGTCATAAAATGGGCATACCAGATCCACAAATACATGTTTGTTTGATCCTATCTTTATTTCCTATAGGGCAATTTCCTATAATTTGTATTTCCTATATACTCCAGAATTCTCTAGTTCTGGAGTGTTGTCAGGAGGTCCGCTGCAGTGCTAACAAATTAACGTCTTCGAATAGAATAGATAGGAGAGAGAATATGAGAAAGAGAGAAAGAGAACGAGAAAGAAAGAGAGAGAGAGAGAGAAAGAGAGAGTTCATACAATATGAAACCTGGCCATGCTACATGCATGGAGTTAAATAAACTGCCTATAAGTTAATATTTACAATGTGTGCTCATCGATGATCGATGATACCGTAAGAATAATTAGTAAATGATTTCACATTTCTAGAGACGCTTTGATTGTGGCCTGCGCTAACGCGTGCACCGACTGGTACGCAGGGTTCGTGGTGTTCAGCGCGCTCGGATACATGGCCACCACACAGAACACAGCTGTTAAAGATGTCGCCACAGACGGTTCGTTATACATCTTAATGATGAAGATAATTATTAGGAAGATGACGAATAATATGAAGATGGTGATAATGATGATGTCTGCTATGACGATGACGACATCGATGATAATGTAATAATGATGAAATCGATGATGATGTAATGCTACTGGTGATATTCGTTTTTGTAGTGATTTGCAGCAATGATATTTGGTGTCAATGAAGCGATGATGATATCGATTGTTATTATACTATGACGGTTTCGAGATCGATTGCATTGGTATTTTATGTTTGTAATGACTACACTAATGCCTTGCTGAAGCAGAGGACGTCAGAAATGCGATTAATTAAGGCTTGCCCGCGCCTCTGATTCAATTCTATGTTTTGACATGTGTGCGTGTTATAAATTGTTGTAATAAAAAATAATAAAGGCTTCTTACGAGTCAACTCTTGACGATGACGATGATCAACAAGTATATTACGATTATAAATTGAAACATTATGGTGATGATAATGATCTTTTTATGCCCACTGATTTGCGGAAACTGCTTGATTGAGATTGTGCTGAAAGTGATTAGAAATAAGAAAGTCAAAGGAGCGAGACATGTCAGTGACGTCATGTTTGACTGCTTAAAAGTGTGTCTACGTGTAAAGCATGGCTATGGCGTCCGAGACAGATACGCGGAGAGACATAATAATAGCAATTGATGATGCCGGTGATGGTACTTGACGTTTCCGCTCAAAACACTAAGCTCGATATTCTTATTGCAGTTATTTATTCGATTTTAGGACCATCCATTAAGTTGAACTCTGCTGTGTGTAATAGGATCTGGACTGGCCTTTGTTGTGTACCCAAGTGTGCTAGCTACTCTTCCCGTACCGCAGCTCTGGTCCGCCCTCTTCTTCTTCATGCTCATACTACTGGGACTCGACAGTCTGGTAACTGCCTGGAACTAATTACTCTTAAGCTGAATTTGATAAAACTTATCCAGGTTAATGAAATTTTCAATATACATGACAACTGTTATCAGATAAATTCTCATTGTTACGGTATAGATCTTACTCAACGTCAGTGTTGTTACTTCCGTTATACTCATTGCTTCCATTTCACTAGCTGTCTCTTGGTTGATTTGTCCATTGTTTCAAATGGTCGTTTTCTTTGGGTTTTCGCACATAATCGCACATAATCGCACATAATCGCACTTCATCATGCGATGAATTGCGATTATCGCACATAATTGCATATAATCTCACCTCTTTTTTGCGAAGAAGTGCTATTATCACACATAATCGCACGTAGTCGTACTTTATCGTGAAATTAAGTGCGATGATGTGCGATTATGTCTAATTGTATCTGATTATGTGAGATGATATGCAATCAAGTGCGATGAAATTGCGATGAAGTTGCGATTAAGTCCGATGAAGTGATTGTGTGCTACGTGTCACGTGCTCCGGGGTCCTACCATACTTTTATTGCCGACTGAATGCCGATTTACTGCTGAAAGATGTTTACAGATCACATGTATAATAGGGCAGCGCGAAAAAAACATATGGGCTACTTTTATTACCGTTTTATTATCTCGATTATTTCTTTGGTATAACTGATGTTGCCCGCGTATGCTAGTGCAGGTTTACGGCATTTTTATTGCATTTTTCTTGCTGTGGTGACGGGTTACATGAATTACCATTTTTGATGCATTCTAGTTGCTGCACGCTTACGTTAGCGTATTGCCGAAGCGTAATAAAAAGAGCTTAATTGGGCTTGGCCTTTTAGGCTAATACGTGGTCTTGGCCTATGCCATTAGGCTTGTGTCCCCTGCCCTGCTCTAGTGTAGGCTATGAGTCATATATGCCCGGGTCTTCTAGTGCGTGGTCTGGTAGGCTGTGGTGTAGTAAATGTAGGTGAAGGTCAAAGTGGACTCGTAACAGCCTATGACCAACTACTGACTAGTGACCAATCAGCAGCCTTGGCATCAATTTTTGCAAAGTGCTTTGTTAATATGATTATGCTTTTTGTTTACTAATTTTTGTTTACTTTATTTTATTGTTGTTTGGTATTTAATTTAATACGTTGTATATTGTAGAACGCTGGCGTAGAAGCTCTGATCACCTCAACGGTAGATCACTGGCCTGTGTTGAGACCTTACAAGTGGCTTGTTACTCTCTGTTGGTGCATTTTCTTCTTCCTTGTTGGGCTGGAGATGTGCTGCAGGGTTGGTCTGCTAATTTTACTATCTGTGAGATGATACATAGGTTCTGACTGTTTGCTTGCGTGGAAACTATTTGTTGCTCCAGGGGGTAGGTCCTAGCAAGAGAGCTTTGTTTGAGGATATGCATTTTTATTCGTCCCTTTGTTTCTCACATTATTACTATAAAAATACTGGTGAATGTCAAATCATCATTATTGTTAAAATAATTATTAAATATATTATTAACACAACCACATGTTTTGCAAAAAACAATTGACGAATAATAGAAGCCATCAAACTTTGAGTGTCTAAATTAATGCCAATTCAGACAATCAAAACAGGATTCAATAAATTATCAATGCAGCAAATAATTGAACATGGGCTCACCGGTAACTAAGTGAATACGTTCAACTAAACAAAAGTAATAGCCCAGAATGAAAAAATATTAAATACTGTTGAATATTTTAATAATATTACAACTGTTTCTAAAAACAGCAATTGATTTTCGTTTCAGTCCGGTTACTACTGGCTTGATCTGGTTTCGTATTACTCCTCTGGTTGGACGTTAATCGTTATCGGCATCGTGGAAAATGTCATCTACGCCTGGATTTATGGTACGCACACATTTATTTAATTTGTGTACGCTACGCTATATTGTGTTTTCAATTTTCCCTACATTATTCATGACTGAGATATGTTTATTAGCCTGACGATGATTTATATGTACAGCCTTCAGTCGGCTGCCGAGGCACACGTTTAGGTCTATGAACGAGCTGAGTCTAAAAATCACTGTGTGACAAATGTATCCGATAGAAGTAGGCTATTTATTGGAATAAATAATATATTATAATATATATACATAT
>JAQFYQ010000111.1:0-22152 GCA_034694885.1 Buchholzia appendiculata | reverse complement strand
ACTGCAGATGACGAAGATCAAGGTCTCGAAAGCACACACACATAACACCACAGTGATTCCAGAACTTCATATCAGTCGTTTGAAATCTACAGTTTGTTTGCAGAACGAACTCTGCATCCGTGCGGCAGCCTAGATAAATAAAGAACGAAGACGTACGTGGTTGTTGTGGGTCTTGCTAAACTCAGAAAAGTCAGAAAGGATCGGCTGGCTGGGATCTGTGCGAGCAACAGCGAGTATAATTGGAAGTACGCGCATGCGCATCGTGGCAAACTGATACCAGTCGCTGCGGTACCAGAGTTGTGGTCGTCGCTGCGGTACTGTGGTGGTGGTTGTCGTGAGAAATGCAATACCTTGGTCCAGATGTCGTGCCAGGCCCCTCTTTCATGACAGCTCAAAGCGCAATGTTACGTAACGACCGCGTCCAATTAGACAGCCGCGTCGGTCTACCGTGGCTGACAGCGCTGCGCTAAAGACGAGCAGGGCTCATCAAGAATGACGCGTTACGTCACTCGCCTGTTCGTCCCATCTCAATCCACAGGGTGTCTGTACCCAACAGCGGGGATCGACAAACACGCATGCAAAGCACCCGCGAAAGCGTCATCATACGATGCAGATAATTTTTTTAAATTATGCAATAAATTGTTTAAAGCAATTTAACTTTGATTAGTTCGTGGAAATTGCGCAATATTGTTTTTGGCTAATTTTTCTTTTCAAATTTCAGTTCAATTGGAAACGATTTACATATCTGGTCAGGACATGAATGAAATTTACGAGTGAATTCGTATGTAGGGCATGGAGGTGAGTTCAGGATGTTTACACAATGATAATTAGATCTACAGTGTATATCATGGATTGAGCAAGTTAAGTTTGTTCAACACAATTTCGTTTTAAATAGAATTTATTTCTTAAACGATTGCACAGCATTAATAATACAAATTAGTGTGAGCTAATAATTTTAAATTAGATGATTTTAAATTGTACTTTATGATTTTGACGCTAACATTTATGATAATATTATACCTGCAGCATTGCGCTGAATGATTAGACTTGATGATGCAGAAAAATATGCTTGAAGACATTCAGTCCTGTTTCACAAGGCTCGGTTACACTTCATGACATTGAATTTGTCCTCGAACACTCTAGTCAAACTTCGTCCCATTCAGTAATTTTCCTCAAAAATTTGAGTTCAGCTTTGTGTTGTTTAGCTTCGTCATGGAATCAGTCTAACTCATTATCAAATGCATAGAACTGTGAGAAATATCTTTGATCAGTGGAAAGGAATTCGGTTTGATAATTATTATTCATAGTTTAATCGTAAAGAGAGCTGACAATCTCTACGCGTATAGCTAAACCTAGCTTGATAGTTAGCTATTGACGATGGAAAACTTGAAGGATGTGTATCGTATGTCAAATGGAGAGAAGAGTCGAGGAAAGATTGAAAAGTTTGGATGACAAGAGCCTGCCGGAAGGCAGAAGACTAATGACGATGAATGGCTCGCGGCGTCAATTATCTGAGCGCGAGTTTCTACTGTGAACCTTTATTAGTGTAAACATTGCAAGTTCAATAACAAAAACTAAGATGAGCTTTAAGATAATATTTAATTCAATTCAATTGTCAAAAGCATCAACAATTTTGACGCAAATTACGCAAATAATTGTTCATACTCATTTTTTTAAATGAATCGAGCTTGATCTAAATATGTTTATTTATGAATTAACTTTTAAAAGACCTAATCTATGCAAACTGTAGAATTTGTTTTAAATTAAAATGTAGACAATAATCACATAATAATAATTTATTGTAAATCATCGTCAAAAGTGACAAAGTAAATAGATCCTTCACACAATTTATACAGCAATAATGATTAGCATCATTATTGTACTAATAGCATTATACATTAACATAAATGCTTTACATTGTTTGCATAAATTAAATAAAAATGCTAGCAATATTATAGATTGTAAGATTACCAATTGTAATATTCTACTGTAATTACGCTTAATAGTTATGTGTCTTAATACTGAAGAATTTTGTTGATAAAAATATACTCAGACATAAATACAGCATCCTGCCTCTACAAACTGCATAAGCCCTTTCTCTCTAAAAATGTTGCATTTTTTGTCTACCTCTGAGTGTGGATCATCTAGACTGTTATTTCCAAATCTATGCGTTCTGCGGAATTGTCGGACCGCCACTTGTTCAGATAGTGAAAGAAGGCTTGGAGCAGTTTGATGCCAGTAGCGCGATTGGTTTGAGATTATGCAGGGAAAGGGCTGGCGATTGGGTTGTGGGCCGAGACATTTCTGCAAGGCTATGATTCTCGGATTGAATAGAGTAGCGCCGTATGACGTAACAGCCCTGTCAGAGATCGTGGTGGACAATAAGCTTGAATTCAACAAGTGAAAGAGAAGGATGGTACAGAATTTATCCAAACCTTAAGCAACTTAAGCAGTAGAGCCGATTTGTAATAAGGTAACGCAGACTCTAATGCAACTCGTATCTATTGTTATGTAAGTTCGTATAATGGCGGTGGCGGTCAGCTTGAAGAAAACTCACCGATCCACGCTTGTCATTTCTACTTAGACCTTTCTCTCGGTCATCAGTGAACCTGGTTGAGTGGAAAAAGGATTTTTTTGCCTCAGCGTAGAGCTTGGCAATTTGGCAAGCGAAAAGGATTTCTTCATAAGCGGAGGACCGTTGCTGCGCTCTAGCGTTCGGTAGATTTGAGCAGTGATAGGCGTTGCATATTATCGGTTTATTATCAAGATATCTTCAAATAGTCGACGATAGAATTTGTGTTGAATGAAATTACCGGACTTCAGTTCATGTAATTATACAATTTTGGTGTTTAATATCGCGATTTACAGAGATAAAATGATATCATCATCATGAGTTATGAACGATAACTTCAAAGGGATTCAGAAAGTTACTGAATCCTTTACTGTTCACAGTGCTCAGCTACAATTAATTTCTGTCTGCACTGTAAGTTTAGTTTCAATGGCTTGATGTTCTCTGATCAAAAAGTCGTGCAGTTATTAGTCCTGTGCTAAAGTGCTCAGTCTTTCATTGGATATTCTTCTCTGCGTTATTCGTTGTATACTTGGAATTGTGCACTGAATGCTCAAAAAACAGTCAGTTATACAGAAGTATATTATATCCTTTATAATAAGTTTAATAATAAGTTTAATATAAGTTATTTATCATTTGAAAATAAATCAAATTAAATATTTTCTATCACGAACAATTTTATTTCCGACATTTAAGAAAATTCGGTAACATAACTGCGGTTATAAGCAGTTAGCATACATAGTGAATGTAAACAATGCAACTATGCTGGCTATTAAATATGAGGATAAGTCGGAGATAACTACAGGGAAACTATTAGATTGAAATTATGGTGTATCCCGAAGTAATATGTGATAGCAATAGACAGTTTTGGGATAAATATTCAGTGCATGCATTTTATGATTAAACTACTCCCGGGCTTCAACAAATTTTTTGGATGCTAAAATAGCCATCAATTGCGCACTAGCGTTTCAGAATCCCCAAATCTTTAATATATTCGTAAAGATATATCAAATTATTTAAAGCAATCGCATCGCAAACAAACAATTTAATATCGATGCGGAGTATCTATATAATTTTAATATTTTATAAAATATGAAAGTTAGAGAGCAATTTATAGCCATTTTATAGCATCCAGAAAGATTTTTACCATACGGAAGTAGTTCAATCATAAAATTTTATCAAATAGAATACTTATCCCAAACTATTAGGCTCAGATTGTTGGATGTGTCCACATGGAACGTGTAGGGTCATATTTCAGATTAGAAGTAATTGTAGAATTGAGTTGGGTCGAGACTCGAAACTTGAGGTAAAGGGCCAAAGAAGTAGGCCTAAAAGATAATTTTAGTTTGGATTTGGTGTGAGGATTCACACCAAATCCAAGGGATTTGTAATGATTCTGGTGTGAGTTATGGCATGTTCGTACAGACCTATGGTTGTGGTATGGACTAAATTGGATAATTTTACGGGAGAGGGAAAAGCATAATAACAAAATCGTTATAAATGTCGCCGAATTTTTAAATTTCCGTCGTAGATATTTGCAACAATTGTTTCCACGAGTACTTCAATTGATCGATATTACACAGGTTTAAATCTCTGTGCTTTTTTCTTATAATTGTGGAATGATAGAGATCTATTATTGGGATCTTGTAAACTTCAGTTTGAAAATTAACATTTATTTGCCTCGATTATTTTATAATACTTTTAATGTTGATCGTGTTTACTGACGTATGACTAAAGGTGTTATCTTACACCGAGCGCGAGGTAAAACAAAAAATCCTCAAACATAAATATTTGCCATGGACTTTTAGATGTGAAAGCTACATTTTAAAAAATAAAGTAAATATTCAGAACTGGATAATTTAAATTCCAAGTGCCAATAATCTTAATCCCAAGTGTCGATAATCTTAGATTACTTAAATATGCACGCATAAACGTGATAATTATAATTATAATTATGAAGTCCACAAATATGTTTTATTAACTTAATCTGTATTTTATAAACACGTATTAATCTGCAGTTGATTTGCCAAACAGCACATGATCGAATTTACTTAAATATCATCCGTGATTTATTGTATGGGATTGCTGAAGCACGATTTCGTCGATTACCAGATCGACATAAGATTTCTCCGATGACCACTTCTGCGATTGACTATTTTCCCGATGACAATTTACCCGATTAACTATTTTCCCAGATGATCATTGATGGACGATTTCCACGATGACCATTTATCCGATTGACTACTTCCTTCATGACCACTTTTCGATTGACTATCCTTTCAAACTGATCCATCAGCACCGGGGAAAGCGTCAACCGACGTTATCATCGGGAACATCACTAATCGAAAAATGATGATCGGGTAAATAGTCAATCGGTCAAACCTTTATCGTGGGAATAGCCAATCGGAAAGTAGTTTATAGGGAATCTGATAATCAGGGACTTCGCAATCGGGAATTCAGATTCAGATGTTGGTTTCTGTAGAAATCTTATGGAAATGGTTACACGTCTTGGAGGCCACTTTAAAAATCTATTAATATAATATGGTTTGAAAATGAACTATTTTAAAGTGAACAAATTTCTCGGTATCTCAATTTCCTCGAGCACTGATTTTAATGACGAATTTACATTTCAGAAAAAATAAATCGCATATAAGCTAAATAAAAATATTTGCAACCATTTTGTTTTGTTAGAACTATCCATTGCTTAAAATGGGAGATTTTCCATTTCTCAGCTTCAATATTGTCGATAGAGATTTGATTTCCAAATTTGATATGAGTGAACAAACATGTCACATTTTCGCGGAATCTCAAGGATAATTCATGCGTGAGATTCTGCAATTTTTTATATATTTCAATTTAAATAAATAATATTATTATATCAAACGTGAGATTCCATGCGTGAGATTCTATGCGTGAGATTCTGCAATTTTTTATATATTTAAATTTAAATAAATAATATTATTATATCAAACATATATTTATAGATATATGAAAGGGTTATATATGTTTGTGTAAGTAAAATTTAAGCGATGTATTTGTAATTTTTATTGGAACACAATGTACTGGTACACGACATTTTATATCTATTTATTGTTTTGCGTTTTCGTCTATTTTTGCTGCTACCACAATTATATTTAGAACTGTGATTTTTCAAAATAAGTTTTATGTAATTTTAACTTATCAACAATGTGTATATGCATGTATGTATTATGCACTTCTTACGCACCATGTGTTACCAAGCCATCTTAAGAAAATCGTAGGTGCAGCGTTTATTGTATTATTGCACATACGCTACAAGTCATAGGTTTTAATCATTATTGGACTTATCACAATTATGGTGTCTTAGCAAAGCATGGTTTGGCCCATACAAATTTGTGAGGATAATCTTGAAGGTAAATAAGTTTAAAATATTGACATCTTTGATCGCGATTAATAAATGTAGATGTCTATGCGCTCTATGGTCAGCTGCCCGGATTAACCATGGCAAGATTCATATACTACGACTCGGTCACGTTTTGAATAAGTTGTAGGAACGATGACTCTCAGAACAAGTAAACCACGCTGCAAGAAACCAGCAGCTGACAACTTCAAACGGCTCACTGTGTGTGTGAACGACTTTACGTAATGTCACCCACAGTCCTCATGACTCGTTATTACGTAGGTGATCAGAGGATTCCAGTCGAAATTAAAGAATGAAGGCGTGCGGGTGCTCGGTGGGGAACTGTGGAAGATGTTGGACCAAGGTGTTGGACCAGTTGGATCTTTGAAAGAGCTTCAAGCGACCAGCGCATCATGAATACGATGGACGTTAAGCATGTATGTGGTTGTGGTGGTGTCGGTGGCTTTATGGTTTCTCAGCATTGTGTAAGAAGAGCTAGTACATCAGAAGTGGTCTATCGTATATTGTAAGAGGATTTAGTGTTGAACGAAACCATGTAATGTTACATGATATATTAGCTCATTAATTAAGCCTATATTTTTCAATTAAAAAGTGCTCAATGAAAAAAAAACAAAGAAACATAAATCAATAAAAACAACATTTGGTGTTATAAGTGATCGCACTTATTATACAGTCATTGCTGGAAATAATCAAAATTTAAAGGTTTAATTAAATGCAGATATCTGTTAGTAGCGTTAATGATATAATTAAAGGCGTGACGTACTACAGAAATTAGCGATGCTATGTGTGCGTATTTTATTTTTGCGTGTATTTCAGAGCTTTCAGTTTACATTCAGATTCGCACACTCATTTACTATACATCTTAAACAAGACATATTAAACTATGTGAATCTGCAAATGTGAATGTAATCTGGATTACGAAGTGTATGTGCTCGGTGGGGAATTGTGGAAGATGTTGGACCAAGGTGTTGGACCAGTTGGATCTTTGAAAGAGCTTCAAGCGGTCATCACTTGACGAATACGATGGACGCTAAGCATGTATGTGGTTGTGGTGGCAGCGGCGGCTTTATGGTTTTTCAAGAGCATTGTGCAAGAACAGCGAGTACATCAGAAGTGTTCTATCGTAATTGTAAGAGGATTTAGTGTTGAACGAAGCCATGTACTGTAGTGATATGTTGGCTCATTAATGAAGCCAATATTTCTCGAATTAAACAGTGCTCAACTAAATAAAAAATGTAGAAACGTAAATCAATAAAACAACATTTAGTGTTATAAGTGATCATACATATACAATCCTTGCTGGAAAGAATTAAAGCGTAAGGCTAATGCAGATATCTTCTGGTAGCGTTAATAATTAAAGGTGTGATTTACAACAGCAATTAGCGATTTTATGTGTGCGTTTTTTATTTTTGTGTGTATTTCAGTTTACATTCAGGTTCGCACATTCTCATTGATGCACCTTAACCATGACATATGCATGTATGAATCTGAAAATGTGATTGTAATATGGATTACGAGGTATAAATTTTCAAAGTCTTCACATTTCTTTGACCTTGCAAAGCCTATATGGCGAGCATAATCTACAAGGCCTGGTCGGAAAAATTATTCGTGAACAATGATTTGTATTTAATAACATATTATATTAACGAATGTTCTTAAATAAACTCTTGAAATAATATAGTGAATATAATAACTGCTCTCTATCTATAAACTATCTGATATATAAACTACATGTTATCTAGATTATTATGATATCTCAACTGCCTGTATTATCTAGATTATCTGATAATTAAAACGCCTACTATCTATTCTAGACTATCTCATTTTTAAACTACCTGTATTGTCTATTCTATAAAATAGCTAAACTATCTGATATTTAAATCTTATTATTTAATATCTATGAAAATAGTAACTATTGTGAAATACTTCACATGTGTGCGTACGGTAGTTAATAAAAATCATTCTGTTACATTCAATCGTTACAGCGAGAAATAGCAAATTACTGCAGCGTGAAATAGAAATTCACGTTTACAACAGCGCAGTTATTGGCGAAGTGACGAAAACTTTGAATAGCCGCTGTAAAAATTCAGCGATTGGTAAAATTGAGTCAGTTCAAACGAACTTAATCATGTACAAGCCTAAATATGATAAAGTCTGCAGATTTTTATTGCTCGATTTTGATTATGAAAGCCGAGTGACACCTCGCGTCTGTGTAATAATTACAAGTCACGTACGTTACGTCATATGACAATATCCTCAGTATAGCTTGTGTCATGTGACCTTTGCATTGCAATGATATTCAACACGAGGTGGTTCTTGGATTTGATTGGACGACAAAGAGCATCAGGCTGATTATAGAATAGAGACCGACATATTGTATTTATTACTCGTATACAGGTTGACAACTACTAGCCTATATAACTCGGAATCATGAGTAAAGTTCCACTTATTCATCATTGAAGTTAGAAAGAGATCATATTATTACTTTTAAGCATGCTATCATATGTGTTTCGTATTAGGCTCTAATTGAATATAATTATATTCACTTAAAGTAAAAAAAAATCGACAGAAAAAGTAAAATTTTAAAGATTAAAGTGAACTTTTGGATGGAAAGCGTCAACTGTGATAAAAGAAGATGTGACCGTGTACGCTTTCCAAACGGTCAACTTCGGGTCAAGGTGCTCGGACTTACCTAGATATCTAGAACTCTACCGAAAACCAGGCTGATAAGAACTACTAGTCAAAAAGACAACGGTGTAATATATTAGAAGAATTATTAATGAAGTTATTGGGTGTAAATAGAATTGAAAGCATGTATAAAGTCTGATAGCAGAAAATTATAGAAATAAGAGAACATATAGTCAGTTTTTTGTCAGAAAGGAGATGAATTCCTTTAAGATGTAGTAACTTGAACCAGGGTATTAATTAATCTAGGACGATTCTTTGATAGAGAAGTGTCGCTCTTTATGTCTCAGAGGCAATTAACGTTTTTAGCACATGACTGTCATTAGATCTCGAATAGATGAATCGAAACGATGCTGCTAAAATATTAAATATATAACGTGTATCGAATTTGTGGTGTTGTTATAAACACAGAAATGCGCTGATCCTACTGATAAATTAACGAAGCATTGCTGATTCCAGTTACAATGTGAGATGCCTCTTAATACAGTAGAGGTTAAAAACAGGACTCGAAGGGCCCGATAAAAAATTAACCTCGCTGAAGGAGATAATACAATATAAGTTGGAAGACCAATCTGGGAAGAGGGAGAAATCAGATTATATACTTACTCTCTGGTTTTTCACGAATAGTTTACAACCAAATAATAAGTGGGAAAGCATTTGTGAATACTTAGATATGTACATATGAATATAATAGACCGTTCTATATCTATAAACAAAGTTGTACTTTTACTTTACAGATGATATCTTGTGGATAAGCGTATATTTATACTCGATCATTGATTATACAACTCAGTACGGATACAATTGAAGTCAACCAATAAAACAGCGGCGTCATGCTTGGAATACTGCCGTACGACCGATTCACCCAGCAACGAGATCAACCCATGGATCGTCCGTTCAAAACCTATCAACGACCTTCACCCCAGATGACGTCATTACAATCACCATACTACGCGTCCTTCGCCAACCCATCCTACATGAGGGCAGTTGACCTACGTCATCAGGATACGTCGTCATATATGAGGGCCGTTGATCTACGTCATCAAGATACGTCATCATATATGCGGGCAGTTGACCTTCGCCATCAAGATACTTCGGACGCAGCAGCATCAGTCGCATCTAAAATGGATTATCACCGATTCAGCTCACAGTACAATCCTCAACCGTATCATTCGGGGCATCCCACTTCGTTTGGATACTACGGAGGTTCGGGACCTTCCATCCCTCCACACCATCCTGCCCACCATACTCCATCCGCGCTGGTCAACTTCTTCGATCCCTCACCTCAACCCATGTCGATGAGGTCGTCGGCGACGATACTAAAAGAAGAAAAATCTTCAACTGAGAAACATTGCAACACTCTCGGTAGCTCTCTGGCCTTGGATCCGACAAGAAATAGCAACTTTTTTCCTCCAAGCCTTGCGTCTGACTCGATAGAAAGACATTACCGTGGAGCTACGGCACTGCCGCAGGAAGCAAGAACTGGAACATCCACTGCGGTGTCTACTGCGTCCTCTAGCTTGGACGAGATCTCCAGTCCGGACAGCAGCCGCCGTGCTAGTGACGTCACAAAGCGAGCGGCCTGCACGAGCAGCGCCCGGGTGGGGAGTCTCTCGGACCCTGCCCCGCGATCCAGGTCCAAGAGACGACCGACTGCTGTCCCGGCCGATCTCAAGGACAAACAGTACTGGGACAAGCGTAAGAAGAACAACGACTCGGCCAAGAGGTCCCGTGAAGCTCGTAGAAGACAGGAGTCCATGCTTAGTAAGCACCTTACAAATCTGGAGCAGGAGTACGTACAGCTGAAGGCGGACATCGCGGTGTTCAGTAACGAGATAGAACAGATTAGACAGTATCTAATGCCGAACAGTTTCGAGCAGTCTGGCCCGGTAGAACAAATACATCATCATCACCATCATGTCGGACTGTTATGAGTCCTGATGCAGTTTTCTCTGTAAGGTATTAAATGCTTGAATTTGTAATTATAAAAGGTGCTCTGTTCAGGAATTAGTTTGAGCGTTAGAACGCAATGAAGTCATCAGAAATATGAAGTGCGTTAAAACATCTATTGTTTTTTGCGTTTCCTGTTACCTTCCCGCACAGCTAATGAGCATTATCAATAATTTTAATGACATTAATGACCATTTACCGGCCACAGACTCTTCTACATTGACTTCCAATTCATAAAACTTTCACGCGACAAGTAAGTTTAAAATGAACGAGTCTGGATTTGAACCCCAGATTCTTTGAGTCTAGATCAAATCAATTATCTCTAGATGAGCAAAGATCCTATGTACAAATTGTTTTAAATTATATTTCCTTTTTATTTGAGCGAATAATTGATGTTAAATTGTGAAATTGAAATTTATCTCGATATAGGCATAAGCGAGCACAACAACCAAGGCTTGCATCGGTACTTAGTATAATAATAACACTTATAAAGTATTCCCAATTTGTAGTTAGATGTATAATTTACTTGACTAGTTTTACTTGACAGTCGACTGTACCTCTTGAATCCGAGCAATGTTTTTTTCCAAAAGCAATCAGATGTATTCTGCATTTTTGTCGTACTATAGTTTGCAGGAAATTAATTGTGTAGTTATGCTGTTTTCACTACTTATTGTTTTTATCGTATGCTCCAGTGCGAGTGTAGTTAGCCAGCCATTTCAAAGCTTTAGTGTCTGCGACGGTGGTGTGCCTGCGCCTCGATAACGGGCTTGAATCGACGATGTGTTAGATAGTCTGGATGTCTCCACAGTCACAGTCCACAGTCTGGCACTAATTACATTATTATCAGGGTTACTTGTTTAACTTTGCAATAATTACTTGTAACTGATAGTACTAAATATGTTACTGCAGGTATTCTGGTGCTAGCGACGTATCAAGCTTGTAACGTTTGTATTCGTTTATGATTTTACTGGTATCTTATTTTTATCATCCTAAATCGGCTGCAGTATAGAAACATTGACGGAAGTTGCTTAATATTTACATAAAGGTATATGTAGTAAGTTCACAGTTTTTTTTATCTGCAGCCTCGTTACAAAAAAATATAAAAGTACTTTGAGAAAGCTTAAGAATAGACATATTGAAAAATCAGTGTGTAAATAATAATAATAATGATAATTTTCTTGTACATTGTACGCTGTGCCTTGTTTTTTTTCTGTGTAATTATTGAAATAAATGATAAATGCAATAAATATAAATGATAAATGCAGTTAATTTGAATTACTTGTTATTATTTATTTTCACCTATTTTCAAAAATGATAACCAGTAATTTTGTAGCTACTGCAGAGGTCATGTCTGGGGGGCGAACCTCGACCGGTTTGAACTGCTAGCTTGTTGGCGCTGCATGCTGATCACTGGGCCAAGCAGCCGGTGTTAGACACCGGTGTTAGACACAGACAACCATTAATTTATCTTAATTCGGAATTGAACAAATATATTGTAAAGCCCATTATTTCATTGTCTCTGTAATGATATTCTTGACGACGACTAACTTAACAAATCTCCGTATACATGTTTGCATGAAGTCAGAAAAAAACTATTTTTCCTTCGCACTGCAACTTTGAATGTTCTCAAATATCAGTTCAAACTACACTGTAAACAGAAACTGTAAACCCCGCTCCGTTAATAAGTTTCAGCATGTTTGATTCAAAATTTTCCAGTCAAAATACAAGAATATATAACACGAAAATTATAGCGCATGCATTGTGGATTATTTTAGACAGCTCAAGATAATGGAATTAGCCATCAACTTCTTTAACAAGAAATCGAGAATATTTCTTGTAACCGGACTGTTCAATCAATTGCGCACGAATATTGTTCAAAATTTGATCATAGCATCTTTGAAAATTAGCTAAATTTTCGATACCGATTTAATTAAACATCATAGCAGTAAAATTTTGTTGCTAATTAAATGTCGTTAGATAAGACGTTAATAAGACATTATGCAGAGGTTAATGAGATAAATGTCTTATCTAAAGAAACCTTTTGAGCGTGATAAAATCACTTTGATTGATTTTAAATCAGATTAGACTTGAATTGCTCAGTGGATCTATTATCGATTGAGAAATCTGTATAAATAGTCAGAACAATATATAGTAGACATATCACGTTTCACATCAGAGTTGAAGGCGATGAAACGTTTATTGTACAGAGTGCTTTGGGAGAACTGATACAAAATGCATGGATCAATAGACAGTTTTGGAATAAATACGCTATGTACTCAAATTCTATGATTAAATTACTTCCGATTGGAAAAAAAGCTTCTGAATACTAATGTGAATACATGTACATCGCGTATTGCTATTTTTCATATTTTCACAAATATAGGCAAATATATTCAAATATATGCCATGTCGATATTAAATTGCGCGTTTAGATGCTATGCGATTGGGCGAAATAATTTGAGTATCTTAACGAATATTTGTAATTTTTGTAAATCTGAAATTTTAGTGTGCAATAAACCATTTTAGGATAAATATTCTATGTGCTTTATCATTTATGATTAAACCACTTACGGGGGTTGCAAATTTTTAAATTGCGCACTAACGTCTCAGATTTCCTCAAAACTGAACAATATGTGCAAAGAAGCACACATTATTTCACTCAATCGCATAGCAGACCATTTAATTATATCAACACGGCGCATATTATACGTAATTTTTTAGGAAATACGAAATTAAAATTTAGTGCGCAATTTAAAGCTATTTTATGGTATTCAGGATCCTTTTTACTACACGGAACTGATGGAAGTAGTTTAAACATCGGATTTTATAACATAGAGTATTAATTTTATCCTAAAAAGGTTCATTGATAGCTATTTTATAGTATCTAAAAGCAAACCAATTTTTAAATTTTTGAATGTCTATGGCGTTTTCCTTGGAAGATCGTTAACAAACTTCTGGTATCAAAACCTTCCTCTCCACTCTAATGGAAATCTTAGATAAATTAAGGTCGTTTCAAAATTAAAGTAAAAACGATCCGAAATTAGATCCTGGCTACGTCCGAATCTGGCCCAACTCATGGACTAAATAGGCCAGGTCTTTTGCATAGACTTGCGTTCAAGTTTCATTAATGCTATTGTTGACTGCCTGCGTACAAAGTTTTCTTAGGTACAAATAACAAATGCATTTTGATAATTTTTCTCTTACAATTTATTTAATATGCTGGCACACCATCCATGTCAAGTGCATGCTTTGCTTATCGGCAGGTGTTTTGAAGCCAGTACTCAGATGCGCCACTGCATTATGTTTCTTCCTAATTTCGATGCAAAAGAAAAAGTTCAATAATTTGTCTAAAACTTTACCCAGACAGCTCGGTGCATCGATGTAGTTTTCAATTTATGAAAAATTGTCAATCTATTCAAGGACCCATTGTGTTTATCTGTGTGTGACGATGTTTATGGTCTACCTTATTTATAACATTGGTCTCAGATTTACAACTCGGAATTTGTGGTCACTGTGATCGTATTAACCACATGAACTACTATTTTCCACAAAGCGACCCTTGTCCATTGTGAGAGGCAAGAAAAGTCAGCTTTGTGTTGGAGAAGGCAAACAACGGCCAGCTAGGAGCAAACCAGCAAGCAGCCGTCCTACAAAGAACTGAGTCCGAGACGCACTATTCCGTTGCTTACACAACTTGGGGCACATTAACCTCTCATAATAGTTTAAAATAATTATCAGTTAGAGTTTTGATTGGATAGTTTTGTATCTGGAACATGAATTGTTAAGGTACATTTGAGAGCAAGCGGAGGCAGCATATAATTGGTGTCAACCTTACGTAAGATTGACTGTGCCCTCCTGCTGCGTTGCCCTTCATTGATTGGTCAATCATGACTTCAAGGTAAAATCTCCTTGACCATAATACTAGTACGCTAATCAGCAAACTGAAAACTTTCAATTTCGTTGGTTAAATAATTTTGGACTCAGGCCGTTGAAGCCCTTTGCAAATTGATTCGTAGTTAATTCTTCGGTAATCGAAAATACAACTCGTGCCTCTAGATTCTAGAACGACAATCATTCTCAAATGCAGACAACAATGATTCGTGGAGCAACCAAAGTTACATATTGGCAAAAAAACACGAAATTTGGTAAAAGTAGAGAAACAATTTTGCTTTAAAATAGTGAATTTTTTCTGCATCCGTCTATGTTAAAATAATGCTGTTGCATAATTTGTCACCGTAATTTAAGAAAACGGGCTTGATCAATGGTTATGCAACAATTAATCTTGTGTTTCTCCGAGGTTCAACTCGCACTTGTATGATTGAATAAAAATTAAATTAAAAATTACAATGCTTTAGCTGCACTTCTGGACATTGTTAGAACATCCATCTTTATAAGCTTTGAGCTGAAAATTGAAACCTGATATGAATTACATCTGTTTTCTTAACGATGATTGAAAATTTCAAAAGCACTGCTTGTTTACAAGTATAATAATACACAAATAGTACATCTGTCCGCAGAGAAAATACTGCACCTTCATTGTTATTAAATATCAATAGGCATAGTTACTCACTAAATGCACTAGCAACAATCTGTTACAAGTTATACATAAACAGACATTTCAATAAGCAATAGTCTATAACTAACAATTAAAATCATTTTGTGATGTAAAGTTTTCACTACGGTACCAAGTCAGGTTAACAGCAATACAGGACTCTCCTGTTTCCTCCAAGTAGGCCTACTAACACGTTGTTGTCTAAGTTCATTGTTGTTGGTAATGTTGACTGTATTTGACTGCACAATTTTTAAAATTTTGCATTTAACTTTGTATTTTTAAATATTACAGGCATATTTACATTCCGGTATCAGACAGATACCGGAATGTTATCATTGGGGTTCACTTGCCCTTCAGGCAGGTCTTGTGCACAGTGCATCTCCAAACTCCATTTGCACTAAACTCTAGTAACCTAGTTTTCAACTAACTGGATTGCGGGACACCACAAATACAATTCATTATCTTCTGCCATTTCTTCTTTCAACATAAGAATATTCCTTCAACTCGTTCAGCAGATTAAGTTTTGGTCAACGACGTAATTTCCTTCCGAACTTTCTTTCGTCACAAAATAGAGAAAAATTGCCACATTCTGTTGTTACTCGACACGAACTGTAAGCTTACTTCAAGAGATTTCATCTCTCAAACATTGCCAGTAGATTAATTCTTCCCAGACCTGTCCATCTAATTTGCCGCCAATACCGAATCAAAGAGCAGAAGAACTTTCTGTGAGAAAAGGAAATCACCCTATTTCCGGTACAAGTTGGTGTCAGAAAGAATATGCGGTCGTAAAAGTCCAGACAAATGAGCCCTCATGGCCATTAGTTGAAGTCTAAGCCTGTGCTCTGCACAGACATCTTGCGAAAGCGAATAGTAGACTTTAACGAAACGCTAACTAATTTTATTAAGCATCAGCAATAATATATTTATACATTTGTAAAATCTAGCTCGAAAAAAACAGAGCAGAGTTAGTATAGTTAGCATTGGTCATAATGATTATTTATTCAAAAAACAATCATTATTCTCTATTAGACAACATACTAACAAAGAATCGACTTCAAACCGAAGTAATAACATTTAACTATTTGCAACAAATCTACATTCATAGTCTTCAATCAATCCAAGAATCACAACATAATATACAACAGGAATTACAAACGTAAATCAGTTTATGAATCTTGTTATGAATTTGCAGGCATCGATTTAAACAAAATAAATTATTCAATCATTTCAAGTGATTGTTGAAAAGTGCAAGATTACTGCACGTTTTATACAAACACAATGCATACTTACATGCATACATGCACGCATGTATGTATATATCTATGCATGCAGTTAAAATACATATATATATATATATATGCATATATGCATTAATATACAAACTATATTTATGTATATATTTACGCATGCATGCATGTATGTATGCAGTTGTTGCACATTTATCACACACCGAATATTTTGATGCAATTACAATACCGATATCTACAATCCTCAAATAGAATACGGAAGTTAAGGCCCTACACAAGAGGTAGCATAATGCAAATTAAGTGATTGTAAAAAATAGAAACAAAATCTTTTATCTATGCTGCATAGTAGGTAAGTACAACGTTATAATATGTAAAAAGCTACTGATAAGAATGGCAATTAAGTTAAATTATCTGGTATGTTTGTTGCAATTACTAACAATTAATACTCACAACAAAAAACTGCAACCGATGTAGAAAACTGCTTCGATGTAGTTTTTTAAATATTAGTTAAAGACAGCCAATTTCTAAACATTTCATACGAATAGTTTTCATTATCACGCATCAGAGTTATTCTTGTTGATTACAATGGGTAGAATTATTATACTTGATATGAACAAGAGTTAATCTACCTGATTGCACTATTTCAAATTTGTACTCACTGTAAGTGCTTGGATTTCTCCTTCGATCATAATCTAAGTGTGTAATATTCAGTACAAATGAAATGTACAAATAAAAATGGGTCAAGTAACCCCTGGTCAACATCTACTAAATAATCTACCCGGCTACACTGCTGTAGGTATTACAACGTGTTCTGTACATCAGACAAGAAATAACAATGCTGTCATAAAGAAGAAATTAACTTAGATATGCGTATTCTCTAAGATTAGCTTAATATAATATGACTAATCATTAATTTCAGGGCGATATGACTGTTCATAAACCCCGTGATGCCTAAATAACCACCATGCATATAAAATAAAGTTAATGTGGCAGTGTTCAGAAAGAGTTCGTTTGATGTCATGATTATTTTGAAAGCAAATTATATACCTTTCATACAGCCTCGATCATTCAATATATGTCGCATGATATCACTTTATTTATCAGACAACTTCTATAAATAGCTTGAAATGGTTAACACAATACTTTACGGCAGATTACAACCATGTAACTTAATTTATTACAGTTCATTTTATTATCAGCCAGAAATTGTAAAATTTATGTAATTTTTGGGCAATATATTTGAACTAAGAAATTGGACTGATCTACACATTTATCAAGAGATACACTTATCAATACGGTTAATGAGCAGACTTTCTTTCAAGAACTAATAACATGGTTATGCAATTTTAAGTTACATTTAACACTTTACACAGAAGATATCAACATAAACTACCGTAGTTCTACACCATCAATATGAAACGAACAATTTTACACACACAAAGAGTTTCCAGTCAGCTCGTAGCAAGCTTCATCCAACTAATTACACATTAATTATGCAACAATTCAAGATGACTACAGGCATCACAACGTAATAAAGTAAGGCGTAACTTTTCAAGATTCTCTCTCAGGAAGAAGTCTGATTGGTTCATGCACTTCCTGAACATTTCTGCAGAGCAAAACATCTGAAAACAGACAGGGATCAAGAAATTACTATGCGTCTAATGGATGATTTAAGTGTACAGAGATACAATGATATCGAAGCAATTTCAAATTAGTCATAGTTTTTAATTAATGTTCTTGCCGCCAATAATACGCAAACAGTTCATTCTATTCGTTTGCACGGCTGCTAATTATCGTTAGACATGTAACAATGTATAACTAGATACAGAAAAATGAAATGCGCAGCAAACATTTAACTGCTTGCAACTGCTTGTTTCAAACAACGACAACACATTTCAATATAACTAGCATAATATTATCTTATGATGCATTACATGTGATGCATACATAATGCATACTAATATCATATAATTACATACTATCCTATAACATACTATCCTACAAATTACTATCCAATTCTATAAGATGTAGCATGCTACTATCCTATAATGGTTCACAACACAGAGCTTTTTAATGTAGCGTCTACTCAGTGCAGAATCTATTTGCGAATATTACAGGCTAAATCTGCTCACATCTAAAGTATAAACTGACATAATTAAGTAATTGACTAAATCAATATTTATTTTACAAATAATAATCATAACCGAAAATATTAAATAAATATATATTGAAAGACGAACCGTTTGCTGGTAGCTTGTGAATTAACGTAGATCGGCTACAAGACAAACACATTGACACGAGATAATAGCATTGTTAAATATAAAACATTTTTCATGCAATTTTTATAATCTTGACTTTACTATGTTCAAAATGAAGCAATAAAAAATGATACAGTTATTCTAAGCAATGCATAGTAGGCTATGCTGTAATTGAGCATGCTAAAATGTCCGAAAGCATTGAGTAGCATTGAGTAGCATTGAGTAGCATTAAGTAGCATTAAGTAGCATTGACTATCATTAAGTAGCATTGACTAGCATTGAGTAGCATTGACTAGCATTGACTAGCATTGACTAGCATTGACTAGCATTGACTAGCATTGACTAGCATTGACTAGCATTAACTAGCATTGACTAGCATTGACTAGCATTGACTAGCATTGCATATACGATTTCCCTAAGTCTTAAAACAAGCCACGAATGCCAATGTACTGGACGTGTGGAGAGTCCATGTAATTTAATACATGTATCTACAAAGCGTTGACACTTTTTATTTACAACATTACCGTACTTTTATTAATAATTATAGGATCTAAGATTGAAGTAGAAAAGAGGCTAAATTTTTAGTTTTTACCCCTCATGGGCTCGAGAAGCAAATTTTAATTATTTCAAAACTAAAAATGAAGTTCATTCTACAATTTTAATTAGTTATGAAATGTCAAATGGTAACATTACAGCTCTCTAATGAAGCCATTTCCTAAAGTGTCAGTATAAATATCGATATGAATACTTTAAAATTAACGCACCGATTGACAGGACTAAAAAATACACATTTTCCGTATTTAACGTCATAGATTAATTGCTTGCTGTTAAGTTAGAGGATTTAAGCTGTGGCACGAGAAAGTTTGTTGCAAAGGCCGAGTAAAGGAAAAATGACCCTATTTTTACGATTTACGACGGTATGTTCCTTGGGTCGCCAGAGAGGATAGGATATCTTCTCAGCATTCAAACTAGCCTAATCAAAAGGGCCGTCTTAAAAGGGGCGTGGAACCAGTTGCCCACGCACTCCCCTCAAAAGAAGGAAATCACTGCTTGGCAAGTTCACATAGACAATGTGCTCTGATATCAACAAGACTCCAGCCAATACTGACAAACACCACTTTAATATTACAAATCTTGAATATAAGTTACGCAAGTCACAATTATATAAATCACTTCTAATGTAAAAGCTAATAATCAAAAATAATAAATATCATGCAAACTAATTGAATAGAACGTTGAGAAATATGCAAACGAAATATTAATGCAAAACATCAACTGCGGTTTCGGTAAGTTTTATCACGTTCTACAATTTGAACTTGAACATCTTTTTATTTAAACACTGAACATCCCACTATTTCATCTGTGATTAAAAGTAACGGTGCAAATAAGAGAGCATTGCGGTATGGCGGGGAAAAGACTAGAACATGTATAATTTTTGAAATTTTTGAGAAATGATCTCAATAGTTTTGCTGTTTTTTACGTTAAAATAATTCATGCCAAGCAATTTTCTTGTGAATAAATGTGTGCAATTTGAGATAACAGTCACACTTTTCTATGCAATGCATCTATCTAGATATTCTCATGAAATTAAATGCCTTATTCTAAAATAGTTTAAAATGGTATGCGGTATCAAAACAAGCAAGCGATACTCGATACTCGATAATCGATACACGAGGAAATAAAAAATGTAATTTAGTATGGCATGACATAAATAACAAAACAAGTAGGTAAACATATGCAATTCTTCATGCAATATATAGTGTGAATATCTGTGATATAAACAAAGTATTAAATATTTAACAATACTATGGTAACTAACAAAATCGAAATGTTAAGCAAATAAAAAAATGAAAAAGAGTGACCGTAAACAAATGTTGCATCATTCAACTTGCATGGGATAAATAAATTGTCTACATTTATGCTCCCAATTTTTTTAAACAAGATTGGTGCATACACTTGCTGAATACCGTTCTGACTAATTTTAGTAATTTCAACAGAGATTCAAACATGTAAGTGTTGACTACATTGCCAATTTATAACTGCCAATATCAAGGTTCTACTTTATCAGAATATTATATAATATTCTATTCTACATGATTTAGAGAAACCCAAGCTATATCAGTGAAACTTAACGATATTGACATGTAGAAATAGCATAGCTGTCAGTAATTAACAGCTATTTTAATGAACTTAACAGCTTTAATTAAGCTGAGTCATTTATTCTGTTCTATTATTTTGTCAAATTGCATTACCGTAATAGGAAGTTTTTTATCCACTATTAAATTCTCAAATGTAATTCTCATTTATATCAAATTTAGTTAAAAATCGTCTGTAAGCCGCATTTTGCGAGATCACAGGAGAGGATGAAAATCAAAAATTTATTTCAGGTCTTAAAATAAGGAAAACACAATTATAATAGGCGCCCAAGGTGAAAATTGAGAAAAATTACTCGTCGTTTAAAGCCAATATAATCAAGCCAGTTCTAATTTTTCCTAGAGATAATGGTAACAAATGAATAAAGTCACAAATTCACACACTGTAAAGTGTAAACTGCCCCTGCAACTCAATAAATATATTACAAAATAAAAATTGCAGTTAAGGTTCAGATTTAATTCCAAAACGTCTACAAATAGAAGCATTTTCGAGTGACAAGGATTTTGCGTCTACAATCATCTATCAGTTCTATCCACGTTATTTAGAAATTTAGCCAGAAGACTTGCTTTTGAAATTACAGTGTACATTTATTTAAACATTGCACACAACGTGACGCTATATTATTGCTTCTGTAACCAGTGCTCGAATTACTTCAAAATAAGTAGGGGGGCCCAAAATCTTCTGACGAGCGGGGGGGGGAGGGTAGCGACGGTTAAAGAAGTAGGGGGGCCCAATGCACGTTTTCACAATAAGTAGGGGGGCTCCCGGAGGAAGTAGGGGGGCTCGGCCTCCCGGGCCCCCCGTATTCGAGCACTGTCTGTAACTAATCACCCAATCCCACAATAAATGAATTCTAAGCAGGGCTAACGCGTTTACATAGAGAAGTGTGTAAATATATAGGTGTGTGAATACATAAGTGTGTACATATGCAGAAATGTGTATATACAGAAGTATGTGTGTACTGTGAAGAACATCTATCTAACACGGTGCTATGCTACGCTACGCTGCTGCAGCTGCAGTACCTTAACAACGAGTTATTTTTTGCTATTTCTAGACAAACATCCTTCCTCTCCCTTCATGTGAAGCAGAGTGGCTGACTCGGCTGACTACATTTGCAGAGCGCATCACACACTTAATATAGATCAGTCAAATATAATATAATATATTATAAATATATATTATAATAAATTATGTATATATTATAATATTATAAAAGTAAATATTATAATTATGTAAAGAATAAAAGAATAAAAATAATATATATAATTATAAAATTAAAAATAATATGTAATAACATAATTAAAAATGATATGTATACATACATATACTGTATATAT
>JAQFYQ010000110.1:0-22205 GCA_034694885.1 Buchholzia appendiculata | reverse complement strand
AGAGAGAGAGAGAGACGTCTAGTGATTATTTGATGACATCAGCAATCTATTTTTGCGGTAGCACGCAACAAGAGGCTTGGCGCAGAAGCTGTACGAGATGTGTAATGTTGTATCGTCGTTGTGAAGTCTTTGTACTTTGTATCAATGTCGGCATAGCTTACTGAATAGAATGTAGATAGATTTAGCAGTGAGAGGACCTGCAGTCAATATAGGAATAGCTTACGGTACAGACATGTTGCAATCAGAGGATTGCAGGTTATTACAGTCAAGCTATCAAATGCATTGCGATTTTTTCCTAGGATATTTTGTACTCATTTACAAACGGTGATGAACTGTTTGGTTTTATTCGGTACCCAGTATCTGAGGAAGTCTATTGTACCGGTAAGTGAGCAAACTGTGGTATCTTGTGCCTCGTGAGCCTGTGCCAAGCGAGCCTGTGCCTAGCGAGCCTGTGGTATCCTGTGCCTTGTGAGCCTGTGCCTAGCAATCCTGTGGTATCCTGTGCCTAGCGATCCTGTGATATTCTGTGCCTCGTGAGCCTGTGCCTAGCGAGCCTGTAGTATCCTGTGACTAGTAAGCCTGTGATAGCCCGTGCCTAGCGAGCCTATGGTACCGGTGCCTGGCGTGCCTATGGTACTGTTCCCATAGCAACGGGTAAATGTTCAATTAGTTGAGCCCCTCCTTCCCCCCCTCCCTCGTCCCACCCTTCGTTCCACCCACGCCCTTCTCATTTTGCTGTGCATCTCTGTTTGCTTTGTATTTACATCTGTAGACGCTTAGAACAGTGCACGTGTACCTGGATTGCTTTTGTTTCTCTCTTCTTCTTTATGCTCGACGGGCGCTCAGGCCTGGACGGATCGTTAAAAGGAAAGGCTTGCAGGACACGCCCACAACACGACTAGCTATCCAGGTCTGCAGCTAGTAGGGCGTGGTTTCTTTATTAGCTGCTTCTATTGAAAGAGTCGTCAACGATAGGTCACATGACTCGTGTTGCTCATCTAACGGATTGTATCACATAATTATATTATAGCATCATCATTATGTTATGATGCTATTATTTAAAGTATTGATACAGTAGATTACATTTATTTGTTAACTATCAATAGCTGAAATACATGTATGTGGGTTTATATGATTTTGGCATGATTTTGAATTTAAGTATTTCCTGACATGTGTTTGAAACAACGGAGGGACTATTTGTGAGTAAATGTAATTTGCTGCATTAATTTGTTGACAATTGAGTTTAGGACAATACGTAGGAAGTAGGTGTCATTACCACGCCGCGAAGTCTGATAATTATAGTGCGGACGGGTGATTATGAATATGGAAGAGAAAGGTTTGTGTTTGATTGGAAAATCATCGCTATGGACATAATTATACTATAGACATAAAATACATTCACTATAGACAAATAATACATCGACTGTATATAATAATTTAATAGATTGGAGGCTGACTAAAGTGGTCCTTATAATGTAGATATGTATAAGGCATCAATCTGTACCCATAGTTGAACGGAATCTTTAGGATAAAACTGTTGTCAGTTTCAACGGCAGTTGGTATATGACTGCCTACAGTGTGTAGATAGACAATCGGATTCCCCAGGATACCCAATTATCAACCTGGACTCCAGAATCCAACGAGATCCCCGAGAGTCCATATCCCGATTGAATTGAATGAGGTATCCTGAATGAGATAGCTTGGTATAATGTTGATGATTGACTGAAAGTAGAAGTGCTTCTCAATGCAGCCTGAGCGTCATTATCTCACACACATTTCCAGGGTCACGGTTATCATACTGGATCTTCCCCCCCCCCCATGGAGGTGATGAGTACTGGATCTGCCCCTCCACCGAGCTGGTGCGAGACCCCTTCCTGCCCCGGAGCTGACGCTCGATCTATTCGTACCCCTGGAGAAAGTTCTGGAGCTCTCTCTCCCCTGGAGCTGGTGCTGGATCTATCCCCCATGGGAGCTGGTGCTGGATCTATCCGCCCCCCATGAGAGCTGGTGCTGGATCTATCCGCCGCTGGCATGCATTCTTTGTCTGCTTCCTGTCGTCGCTTCTTCATAAGGTCCTTGGTTTTAGATCTTCATCCCTTCCCGGGCATTGTGTTCAGTAAGCGGGTCGTTCATTCCGGGCATTCCTCGCTGCCTTTTATCTCACTGCTTGATTGATTCTCTCTTTCTCTCTCCGTCTCTCTGTCTGTCTCTCCCTCTCTGTCTGTCTGTCTGTCTGTCTGTCTGTCTGTGTGTGTCTCTCTCTCTCTCTCTCCCTCTCTCTCTCTTTGTGTGTCTCTCTCTTTGTGTCTCTCTCTTCCTCTTTGTGTTTCTCTCTCTCTTTGTCTCTTCTCCCTCTTCAGCATCTGTCCTAGAATGGGGCCGATGCTGTGAAACATACTGTGTGTATATTTAAAATGTTTTATACAGTATTGTTGTCTAGTACATCTTCTCCCACCCAAATTGTCGCATTATGGTTATTAAATTTTCTAAAGGCATGAATTGTTGCAATGAAAAGCTTTGCTGTTCGTTCGAATATTTAATGCAAATCTTTCACCTTTTTCTGTGTATGTGTGGACACGATATTTTATGTATAATAATATTGTTCTGGGTCGGTTTTGAATTTGTGTCCGCACGCGAAACTGTGTGGGTCTTGCGTGCATTGTTGAAACGCGTCTTACGGTTAATGACAGGTGATTATGGCAGTTTTCTGTGAAACGATTTTCAATGATGAGATTATTAATATCTAGTAAAGAGATCATCTCTGTTTGTATTACTGATAGTTGTCAAAGAGATGGGGCCGATGAATAGGAAGATGATGATTAGTTATTTCTGCACGCAACATGTTCGGGTCGTTTATGGCTTGCTCGTACTGCGAACGAACGTTTGTTGCTGTGAATGATGATGTAGTTATGTATAACAGAAGTCGTTTAATGGAGGACAGTTAGGCAGTGTGTTATAACGAGCGAAATGAATTATTACTGCAACGACGACTGTGGTTTGGTGCAACGCTGAATGGCCTCCAGGCTCTTCTCACTCCACAGCCTCCCCTGGGACTCGTTTGATATGGCAACAGTTTATTTTATTGATATCAAAGTATATTACTTGCAGACATATCTGTTGCATTCAGTGTAATGGTTGACTTGTGGAGTGCCGTGTGTGAGTGTTAAATGTTATTGCCGTTGTCACCCCGAGGCCGCAAATGACTGTCTGTGGTCTCTTTGGTGCATGGTTTACGGTCCTGGTCGCTGGTTTGTAATATGTGAAACATATCCTAAGGCACACGATAGTTCAGTGCACATCTAAGGCATATGATAGTTCAGTGTCACAGCTAAGGCATAAGATTTTGGTGACACATCTTAGGCATAAGATAGTTCAGTGCCATAGCTCAGTCGTATTTCGTATTTCGTTTATTGCCGTATTTCGTATAAACTTGTATTTGTATAAACTTGTAACTTGTACGGCGTCCTTGTGATGACTTACATGTAGGTTATATTTCGACGCTTTGTAAATTGTCCATAATCAGTCAATCAATTATTCAGGCATACGATAGTTCAGTGCAACATCTAAGGCATACAGTAGTTCAGTGCCACAGCTAAGGCATACGATAGTTCAGTGCCACAGGTAAGGCATATAATAGTTCAGTGTCACATCTAAGGCATATGATAGTTCAGTGTCACAGCTAAGGCACAAGATAGTTCAGTGCCACATCTAAGCTGCTTTCAAGCTATTGAGTTCTCTAGAACTCAATATCGATGATGACTCAGTATCACCCCCCCCCCCACCACCACCCCCTCTCAGCCGATTGCTTTGATTTGTGACCGGACAAGAATATTTTGCCTTGATGTTTGACAATATTATCTAGAATAGTTGTGGACAAAAATTTGTTAATTTTTTTTCAATTGACAGAATTATTGATTGAGCATTTATTTGTAGACAAATTTGATGATTTGTGCTTGTACTTTATACCATACTGCAATTCACGAGGTGACATGGTTGGTCTAGACGCGAGTGTCGGCGCTACAAGACGGCAAAGGAAGATGATATTCTTCGTTATGAATATTGACTGAAAAGCTTTTGTACTTAAGCGACTGATGATTGATCTAAGTAGAAGCACGATGAGCGATGATGATTTCTTCTGAGAACTGTTTTTGTGCCAATCGGTGCACTAACGTCACTCGGTGCTCTTCTCTAAATCGACCGACATTTTTCAGCCGGACAATATTCAGCTGTGCAGTTGAAAAATCTGAGTTCGGCTATTTATTGACATCTAGTAGCCTACTCGGCGGTATGTGCAATAGAAGATCAATAATAATTATTGTTTATGGTTGTATTGTACTGCTATTCACGATGTGACATTGGCGGTGTGATCCACAGTGATTCAAGCTGTGACAGGATTGAGTAAGGTGTAAGCTTCATTGGCATACCTGGCGTAAGCTGCCAGTGGCATTGTGCTTCTGCTGGTAACAAGAAATTGAAGAATGTACAGTACTAACCGAGTCAGTCGCTCGGCTGCACTTCTTGTTGGAAACTCCATGTGTCAAGCATTGTGCCTGGGGTCAATACTATAAAGTACACTGTAGATCAGAGAAATGTGAATGGTGCTCCAGACATATTTGATTTGGTGAGATATTTTGGAACAGCAGCTCTCGCCCTTATTTTTGTATTATATTTGCATACATGATATATATTTTGTGCATATTTTGTACATCACTTGTACATCTATGTATGTATGGCCTACTCGTACATTTGTCATTTATATGTATATAATTTTGTTGTTATACTTTCGTTGTAGGTGACGGAATAAAACGGAAGATGACATACGATGATATATTACTGTGATACATTACAAAGTCTTCTCTGTCTCTCTCTCTGTCTGTCTCTGTCTGTCTCTGTCCTGGGCGCTGATGACAGATTTATCTAGGGATGACAGTGTGGACATCACTCTATCTCTATTCATATCACAGCTTCTGATTGGTCCATCAATCCAATCATTGCATTTTTGATCGATTACGTCTACGAAGAGTGATACACTAGAGGCGTCGCACGTCTACGATGAGTGATACATTAGGAGCAACGTCGAACCGACTGAACTGAACTGACCTAACGACGAGCGATGTCACGTGATCAAGTGACGTCACGGGACTCGGCAGGGGTCGGCGTGGGGGGTGCCGATCGCTCTACCTCGTGCATAGTCAAACCACCAAAAAAGCGCAAGCAAACGTATTGTGAGTCCCCTCCGCCGGAAGAGTGTGATAGATCCGGAGTGCCGACTGCCGCCTCAGTCGCGGGGGCGTCAGGACCTGGGGGATTATGGACTACTTCGGGTTCGAGCGGTTTAGGAACAACGGGAAATTTGTGTTCGAGTGGATTATCTGTGGTTTCGACGGGAACGACGACTGCATCATCGTCTGCGTTCTGCGGTAATTCCGTAAGTCCCAGGGATTTTCCGCTTATCACCGAAACGTGCGGCAGTCGGTCGTTCATGTTGTCCAACGCTGTCGTGTCTCCGTGTGGAACTGACCTGTCCGAATGGAAAGGTCACCGAGTGCTTGCGCGACGAGGGAACGTCTACCGGTCGGCTACCATCTCGTCCGTGGTCGACGGAGACGCCGTCTCGGTGACCTTCGATAACTGCTCCGACTCGCCGATCGGCGCGACGTTTCGCAATGCGGCAAGATCGTGCGACGTGATCGGCGATCATCCGCCGAACGCCTCGGCACTTACGATCGGCGCCCGCGTGTGCGCCCGGGCGGACATGGAAGAGATGACGTTTCACGTCGGACAGATCATCGAAAGACGATGCAACTCCAACGCGGTCTCTTATCTCGTCGATCTTAAGGGTAGCGGTCGGACTCCGCCAGTCATATCTGTCTCGAGAGCAAATCTGAGGCTTCTCCAGTCGCCGTGGTACGAAGATGTGGAGGAACCGGAGGTTGCGCAGATCATGTCGACTCCACCCGAGAAGAGGTTCCGGAGTTCCACACATGCCAATCCATCTGATGCCGGCGTTGAGACATTTGGTGCGACTAGCACTAATGGCTGGCCGATGGAGTACACGGGCGATCGGTTGTGCGTCGCAAATACGACTCCATGTTCTGGAAGCGTGTCGCCGTCAGAGGGGAAAAGTTTCACGACCGGTTCGGCGAAGTCCACGTCGGGTTCGTGCGAAACGCCTGACTTTCCGTCCAAGTTGGGAAACTGTTCGTTCAGTTACGAGAGCAACTGCAGCACGCCGCGACCGTCCAGTGCAGCCGCTGGCAAGTACAGGAAGGGCGAAATCATATCATCATCGAACGGGGTCAGGAAGAAATTCAACGGGAAACAGTGGCGGCGGCTGTGTTCCAACGTCAACTGTGGCAAGGAGTCGCAGAGACGGGGGTTCTGTAGCCGTCACATGTCCGGAAACAAGGACTCAGGGGATGGATCGAGTCCGGTGCTGCCAGACGAGCCGAGAGACCAGATGTTGACGGACGACTGGGTGAAACGGAGTCAGAGTTTCAGCGAGAACGAAACGGACGCTGCGAACGTTCTCGTGGCAATGCACAGCCAGGACGTCGGACTCAGGTCTCCGATACAACAATGCTCACCGCTCGTCTCCTTCTCTGCGAGTTCTCCGGGCGGTGGTCACAACGAAGGACGCTTTCGATTTAACGGAGGAGGAGGCGGTGGTCCTGTCTCTTTAGATTTAATACGTCCGACTGTCTTAGGCGGCGGTTCATTGCAGACTCTCGGCGGATCCTCGAGTGATTGCCTGCAGCCTCTTCGTTCACCGTACTTCACTGCCGTCAGCCCTCCTGCCACGACCGTAGCTTCGTCGTCTAACAACCTGTCGGATATCACCAGTCTACTCTCAAAATCTCTCCTTCGCACTTCGACTTTGAATGTGATAAATTCAGATCGGGCCACTGCCGCAAAATACTTTGAGAATGGCCTCGAGCGTTCGAAACCGGCGTGCACAAATTATGGCGTGATTGGTGGAAGTGCGTCGGGTAAATGTAACGAAGGATACGATAGAAAAGTATTAAACAACCACATTGATGCCGTCAGTGATAATGCCATGCAAGCTAGGACGCGCGAAGAACAGTTTAGAAGAATTTACAACAACAACGAGTCTCCGTGTTCTTCGTCAGTGACACCCGTCAACGGTGCCACAAGTCGCAGTGTCATAGGTATGTTCAGCCGGTTTCTACTTAATTTGTTATTATGCAACCGGTGTGTGCAGGGCCGTGATTAAAGGAGGCTTTACTAGTTCAAACCCCCCACGAAGTTAAATTTTTCTTAAGATGGTCTATGTTTTGGTCACTGTCCCCGCCTGCTCTATTGTTATAGTGTAGTGTTGTGCTAAAATTGAGTGCACACCGTACAACATAACACTTAGTAGATTTGTAATTTACATTTGGAGAGTTTACAATTTTGCTGGATTTAGAATGAAACAATTAATAGTTGGTTTATGAGAATACAGGTGAATGGGACTGTGTATTTGACAGTATATTTTTTCAACATTGACCACTGACTCACGGTATCTGTTTTTAAACAGAACTTAGACCAGAGGACCTGGCTGAAGTGTCTAAATTTCTCTCATTGATTTACAAACCACTTAAATACAGAAGCTTTCAATAATGAAACAACTGAATTATTGTTATTTCACTCCTGGTATTATTAATTCATTAATACTTACTGTTCAAGTGTTCATAATTTATGAGTTCACCTGTTGCATCTCTTCTCACTGTTTGAATGCAGGCAGATCATTATATTCAGTAAGATAATACGACGAGTGTCTAATGCCTTATAAATCATTTCAGATCTGCTCACGGTCCATTTGTAGCTAGATTCAGTTATGCAGGGCTTGGTCATTTTGTGTAATTGTTACAATAAATGAGATCGAAAGTCAAAACAGATGCATATAGAAGTGGGCTATAGATTGTATGGAGGAGAGATTGAGAGAGTGCGGCTTGGGGTGGTGGGTGCGGGCTGGAAGGGTTGGGGCACGATGAAATATTATCCTTAAAGACTTCAGGAAATTGCGAAAAATCGAGATTTTTTTACATTCTCCAGCAACTTTTCCAATTTACGGCGATTCTGCGCATTTTACCGTTAACTTGCCAAAATTGTCGCAATTTTGCACAAAATAATTTTCACAATTTTTATTTTTCTCACTGCATAATAACGGTAATGTACATTCAAACTATTTAAGCGGTAAAAAGTTGTGTTTGTATTCAAATAATGCAAACCGTAATGAAAAACTCCGAAGCGCTCACTGAATTTATGTTGAATTTCTACCGCAACTTTCGTGAAATCGTGAAATCGCAACTTTTGCCATTTCTTGGGCACGCAACTTTTCTCAAAAGTGCCGCAACTTCCATGCGTCCTTAATTATCCTCTATAGTCCGTTGCATTTACAGTGCCCATGATTCAGTATACTGTAGGATGACGGGAGGTTTCTATAAAGATTTCGAATCTGTTGTTGAAAGATTTTTGTCACATCGGAAGATTAGATGTTTCGATTCTTGAAAATACCTCAAGTGCTCTTACTTCTGATGACTGATGTTTGCTGCGCCACGGTTGTCTCTAGTTGACAATCAGGTGTCGAACGATGACTGACTGATACCTGAATCAGTGGCCGGATGTATTAGCAATGCCGCGGCACACCTGAATCACAGCCCGGATGCCTTAGTAAAATGCCTTTGCACACCTAATTCAGTGCCCGGATGCCTTAGCAATGCCGCGGCACACCTGAAGCAGTGGCAGAATTTCTTAACAATGAGGCGGCACACATGAATTAGAGCCCGGATGCTTTAGTAATGACGCCGCGGCATGCCTGAATTAGTGACCGGATGCCTTAGCAATGCCCCGGCACACCTGAACCAGTGCCCGGATGCCTTAGTAAAAAATGCCTCGGCTCACCTGAATCCGTGCCCGGATGCCTTAGTAAAAAAATGCCTCGGCACACCTGAATCAGTGGCCGGATGTCTGAAGCAAATAGAACTGCATGCTTAATGTGATGTTTGATGACGGCTTCCCCGAGTGGTGCAAACAAATAGTTGGACAAGCACCTGCTGATGGCTGTCTGCACTGGGCCAGCAAGTGGGTGTGACGTCATCAGCACAGACTAACGGCGTCGCGAGGATATTAATAGACTGTGACTTTAGTCCAATAGAAACGCAGAGACTTGAGAGAGTGTTTCGTCTGCAGCCAACTCTGGGCATACACGAAGGTCACCTATCGTCGTAAAATACAGCTTTTTTTCCTCTGAATTGACTTTCGCCTGGCAGTCTAGGTTATTATGATTGATATTAACCGACTTGTTTGACTTGATACATGCTCTTAATAACCTGTCGTGTTTATATAAAGTGTTGAAAAGGGACAAAATACTTTATGAAGATCTAGGTATCGCATATCTTAGCGTGGCGATCTTTCGTGTAACAGTAGACTGTTGTCAGTCAACAATGTCTAGCCATGAAAATATGCATATAGTACATTCCTATTGCATAATGTAGAAGCATAATAATTCAATTGCGCGGGCACATATTAGTGTGCAAATGCAATTGGCTTGGAGGCAGACGTTGCAACATGCGCGGGCAGAGTATAGTGCTGTCGATATTGCGAATTAGTCTTGTGTAGGGAAATGTCAAAGCTCATAGCTTCAGCAGAGTGTACATTGTTATTGTATTCAAGTACTGTATTGACATTGCTGCGCTTTTATCTCATATTCAATCATGCTGTCTTTTCATTTTCACTTCTCTGCCGATCTATTTATTTCTGTGTTTCGATCTCAAAGTCTGTCTTGTCTGTTTGTATCTGTCTCTTTTGCACTGTCTGTCTGTCTGACTGTGTGTTTGTATCTTTGTTTGCATCTTTCTCTTTCTCACTGACTGGCTTGTGTGTTTATTGTATGGATCTGTTTTTACTTTGTTCTGTATCATTTGAATTTTTGGTCTGTGCTATTGTCTAATTTGTCTCTCTTTCTTTGACTAGACAATCAAAGAAATTCTCTCTGTCTCTCTGTTTCGTTCTCGTCTGTCTGTCTCTTTATTCATGTCTGTTTCTTACTGTCTGTCTCTATTTCAGTTTGTCTGCTAATTTTCTGTCTGTAGCTCTTTTTGTGTGTCGCAGAGTAAAACGCACTCATCGCCTTTGATATCTACAGGCTTACACCACTTATTCACAGCGTTCATTTAGGGGAGAAATTGCGCCTGTTCACACAATCAATATCGTTTTCTCTCCCCAGTTCAGTGCAGAGAAAGGATGGGGGAGTAGGCGTTTGTTCATTGACTATAATACACTTCCCTCCTCCCCCACACACCGGGGGGGGGGTGGAGGGGAGGCTCTCAGTCCTGATTGAGCCCTGGCTGAGCTTCGTTCAGCAGCAGGTCCTCAGCTGCAGCAACACAGGCTGTAACCATTATATATCTCTCTCACTCTTTCTCTTCATCCTGGTATCCTGCCATCCTTGTTGCTGCTGCAGCTGGCACTCCTGCTGTAATAAATAGATCGAGGTCAGGCTAATGGCTTGCCTGCAGGCTACCACGGCTAGGCGTGGAGGTAGCTCATGGGTGGCAGGCTGCCTGTGCACGGGGGGGGGGGGGGGTGAGTGGCGTGCCTGGAAACGCGCGTGGCGACGGTCGTTAAATGTCAGCTGCGAGGGTTCATCGTTATGCTTCCGGTTTGAAATCCAGTTTGCAAACAGCGTGTGCCTAATTAACACTGCTTCCCTATTGATAGTGCTTCACATCATTTACTAGATGATCGGATGTTGGGTTGCAGTCTTGGATATAGCACCGTTGATGTTTCCCTAATATTATATACACATCTCTATGTAAGATGCTGTGCGAACTCAAGCTTCTTTTAGTAGCATGTAGAGTTGTGAACACTGGTGTTGAGTGGTAAACAAGGGAATTGGCAGACGGACAGACAGACGGACAGACAGACAGACAGACAGACAGACAGACAGACAGACAGACAGACAGACGGACGGACGGACGGACGGACGGACGGACAATAAACTACAACACCACCTGACAGCAAACTATGCAAACGTTTTTTGTTTTGTGAGCCAACATTTTTCGACTCTCCGTTATTGTACACTAATTTTACTGCGGTTGTTTGACGGCTGCGGATGGATAATTTCTTTTCTGTTTGAATTATTTCAGAGAATTCCATAAACCATTTAGATGGTGCTCTTGGCAAGCCCGTGTACCCGTGGCACTGTCTGGTTCCCTATCTGAGGAAAGACCCGGATGTCATCTGTTCACCCAAGCAACAGATTCGTGCCTCGACGTCCGCCATTGAAGGTGAGCAACACCTTCGATGATGAATCTATTTTAATGCTATTAATAGGGCCTTTTCAGACTGTTATAATCTGGGTTTGGGGGTTCTTTTGTATAATGCAAGTTTGTATGATCAAAATATTTATAACAGTATAATTATTATAATTTGGTAACGGAGTAAGCAATTACGGACGTCAGCTGATTGATAGTTTATCTTCACGGCATTCTCTAATTGACTGTAGTAATTGGGAAATCATGGAAAGCTACCTGCAGCAAGTGCGTGTCTGTACTTCTGCTGTAGTGATGTGTGTGTGTTTGTGTGTCTGTCTGTCTGTCTGTCTTTCTGTCTTTCTGTCTTTCTTGTTTTCTGTCTTTCTGTCTGTCAGTGTAGTGGTGTGTGCGTCTGTGTGTGTGTGCACTGTTAGGTGCGTGTACTTGCACATTTAAGTGTGCGTGGGCCACTGGGCGTACACTGTACATTCTTAAATATACAAATGTTGATCTCCTTGGTGTATTTGTCGCAGTGTAAGACTTAAGCTACATGGTGTAGCATTGCTTTCCTTATTGAAGCAAAATGTTCAAATAGTAACTAATTACACATTATTATGTTATTGTACAATGCTTGGCGTTCTGTTCCGCTGTATGCTTGCCATCTCTTTTGTAAAATTTGTTGTGTGTATGAACAATGACTGAGTTAATGAATTTATGTCGGTATTTGTAAGTTTTCTTATGCTAAGGTCATGCTATAAGTGAGATGTAAGTTGATATGAGTTGATTACAGAGAAAGAGGGAGCAGAGTGAGACATGATGAATGAGCAAAGTGTCTGCAGGTGTGATCTGAAGAGTAAGCAAACACGAGAGAGAGAGAGAGAGAGAGAGAGAGAGAGAGAGAGAGAGAGAGAGAGAGACGTTGTGTGTGGGAAAGTAAGGACTACTCAAATATATGATGTTGAGGCAGTAAAAGTGACAAGTGAAGACCCAATCAGAGCCGGTGCCGCGGAACACCGGGCGTAGTGTAACCAATCAAATTTGTGCGACGAGCAACGGAAAGCAATAATTGTTCTTCAGTAATAAATTAACTCCTACATCATCAAAAGTACAGTTGTACTGAGCGATTACTAACTTTTTTTTGCTACTGCCAATCGACAAATTGACATTGTGTTGTTTGAAAATCTTCAATTGAAATACTTCTAAGAACATTTTAGCCAAGCTTAGTTAAGGTTATGTAATTAGTTTAAGAATTATTACCGTAGTTTAATTTGTTGCCAGTTGTATTGTTCTTAATTTTTCTTCAAATATTCTTGCTAATCGGTCCAAATTAATAGATAATATATAATTTTCTAAGATTTTTATTTAGTTTAGATGTGATGCTTTATTGTAATGATATAATGCAATTTATGTGTACTTTTATAAAGGTATACTCAATTAAGTACGGTACCGGTACTACCTTTCTTAATTTATAATTTACTTATTTATTTATTTATTTATTGAGTACCGTATCTAAGTTGGCAAGACAGGAAAACTAATGATCAAGTGCTACATGATGTGGGAGAAAAAAGAAGTATGGTGCAAACAATCATAAAGAGAAAGAAAAACTGGATTAGACATGTTTTGAGGGGCGAGGGATTGATGAAAGATGTGATAGAAGGCAGAATTGAGGGTAAGAGGGGATCAGGAAGACCGAGCCAGAGCATGCTTCATGAACTGATGGAGGACAAGGAGGAATCAGATGAGCAAATGAAAAGGAAAGCGGAAGACCGTGAGTTGTGGAGGAAATGGATACCAGTTACCTGCCTTCCGGCAGAGCACTAATGATGATGATTATTATGAGTACCGTAACTAATTCAATATTTACTGTGTTGCTTGTTCATTTCAGACGTGTCATTTAGTGGTGACGATGACGACGATGTGTTCGTGGAGAACTGTGATGAGGTGGAGAGTGCTGCGAGTTGTCGAGCAGCCAGCGCTAAAGGACGCTCTCAGTCCCTCTCCATCCCGATCATTCCTGCATCCGATCCTGTGGCTGATCTACAGAAGGTGAGTAGGAATTAATTTCTGAAGTAGGTGGAAGCACTTTTGGGTGCAGGGTGGATCCTCAGCAAGGCTGTAACCAGGATTTAATTTTGGGGGGGTTTGCTTCCAAAAAGTTGTGGCGAAATTTTTGTCGGAATTGTCATTTGGAGGATGGGGTGGGGGATTTGGGGATTTAAAAAAAATTGCGACTTTTTTCTCCGCACAGCATCATAAATTTTAAGAAGAATTTTTTGGGGGGTGTTTGAAGTTGCTTTGAACCCAAAAATCCCCCCCCCCCTTTAAAAGCAGCCGTGACCATCAGTGTGTTAGATTCTTGATGGTTGAGTTCACTTGGTTAAGTTACTTTGTTGAGTTACTTTGTTGTGGAGGGTTACTGACTTGTTTACGCTTAATATAATGCTATGTTTTCAGACAAATATGTTGCACGACTTTTTATGTGTTGGGCCTATTTGAAGTTGAATGAAAATCGCTATGTTTCATTAGTTACTTTTGATGAGTTCATTGGATTCTGTTTCTTTTTTGTAGACCTTGCATATATTTTAGTAACTTCTTATGTTAACTTTTGCAGTTTGTGATATAACATGACATAGTTTGCTATGTTTGTTGTGTTTGCTATGTTTCTTTAGTCATATTTCAATGGTGTACATGTGCGTTCTGTCATGACGTTGGCTGGTCATGTTGAGGTGTATGTTCTGATGTGTACGTTCTGTCATGTAGACTTTTCATGTTGTGTAAGTGTGATTTAACTTTTATATTCCGACACGTTAGCTGTGCATGTTTAGGTATATTTTAACATGCACATTCTGTCGATTATGTTTATCATGCTAAGGTATGTTTTAATGTGTACTTTCTGTCGTATCGTCATGGTTCAATATGTACATGTACGTTCTGTCGCGTAGGCGGATCATGTTCGGCGCCCGATGAACGCATTCATGATATTCAGCATGCGACATCGTCCGCTGGTTCAGGAGAGAAATCCGAACGAGGACAATCGGTCCGTCAGCAAGATTCTCGGCAAGTGGTGGTACGCTCTCGGGTCGGTGGAGAAGAAAGAGTACACGGATCTAGCGAAGCAGGTTCGCTACGCGTCTGTGTATTTGTACGATCCTAAGATATCACTTAGGGCTAAGGGATGCTTTCTCGTGTCCAGTATATCCGATTCCAACTGCATAAAATGATGCTCTTTGTATTGTTATATAATTTTTAGCGTTCTTTTATTTTGATTTCATATCAGACTTGTTTTATTTATTTTGGTCCAGAATTTTCATGGTAAATGCTATATTTTGTAACACTTTGTTCACAGTGTATGTGCACTCTTCCGCCACAGTACTATCAAACAAAAGTTCTGTATTTTGTGCTGCGTTCCGTTGTATTTGTTCGTATTTCTTTTCTGTTACATGCACAGTCGGTGTCTAATATATTTTATGAATATTTTAATAAATGATTATAATGTATTATTGTGTAAATAATATATTTATGTACAATGTTCAAAGTTGAGTATCATGAAGTTGTGCTGATGCATTAATGCAAAGACACTGAGAACTAAAGTATTACACTGCTGAATTAAACTTTAATGTTGAACGTTATGTATACTATAGCATACAAAAGAACGTTGTAGTTGACATGTTTGATGGCATCACTAAACGGGAGACATGACTTTTGTCCTGTGAAATATTTGCACTGGCTGCCGATCAGGCACAGTTGATTTAGGACACGACGAGGCGCTCACTCACATACCAACAGATTCTCCAGGGCTGGCTCCATGTAGGCTCCAGGGTCTAAGCATCTAGTTGATCTTTCACAGAGCACAAGTTTGTCATTCCGTTTATCACAGAAACCTAGTGATCTCTGAGAGCTACAGTAACCCAACAATGTGGATAGCTTGTCACTCAGCTCTGCGATGTATTTACACAAAGTTGAGATGCCGGGTTTTGTTGGATTTCAGAGATATGTCTGATATCCATTGATTGTAATTTAGAACAGAAATGTGGAGTAATTTTACCGCAGGTGTAATGTGTAACTATGGTAAATTAATGAATGTCAATTTTTGTTGTATTAATTAATTGAATTATCCATTGTTGGAAATGTTAAAACCTGGCTGACAAAGAGAAACTGTCAAACTGATGTTATATTTTGAAGATGATGATTGTAACTTATGCCTGTTTTGAACAAATGTTGATCCGTAGGTCAAAGAAGCACATAAGAAGAATCACCCGGAGTGGAAGTGGTGCTCGAAGGACAGGAAGAAGTCCAAGGGCTCTGCTGCCAAGAAATCCAAGTTTGCATTTGAAGCTTTACCATCGTCAACGAAAGCTTCTTTAGTGCCCAGAGATGAACATGCAGCGACAGCCGTTTCATCTCTTCAGAAACAACTAAAGGTTGCTAAAAAATATAAATTTAAAAATAAATGAAATTAAGAAACAGTTTATTACGAGATGATATAGAATTTTTCTCGGTTAGTATCTTTGCTTTGATTTGTGCTGTATAATGTTGCAAATTTATTGAATACATGTGCTGTAGATGTGTGCGTGTTGCACTTCCTTTGCGTGCGCCCTTCTTGCCCTGACTGGCATCGCTGACATTAATAGATACATGTGAAGAACAAGCTGCAAAGTATGCAAAAAAGTGCATGCATACACAGTATGAACTCGAGATTCTTTCTACTTATATTCAGCCATATGTGATATCTACAACTTCCCTGTTATTCATATAATCATCTGCCTTCTTTCTCTTTTTGAGGCTGACTTTAAATAGAACGCCGTGAAAATGCAATGACGAACTAAAATCATTGTTGTTTACTTTTTCAATGAAAGGAAAGAAAGACAATAATGATAAAAATCATGACAATAATGATAGAAAGACAATAATGATAGAAATAAAATGCTAAGTCCACTTTCAATTCTGTTCTTATAAGATGAAAGATGCCCGGCTTGTATAAGCCAGTTTCTGTATAGCTAAAGTCTTGTTGCAGATCAAGATCTCTGGAATGATCTTAATATCAAGTATATTTTGTGTAACTGATCGTGAGGATCACAAATACAGTAAAAGCAATATGAATAACTATACAGTACATGCAATGTAGCAAGATCATGACTCATGACGCTATTCAGTAATGAATAGATTTTGAAATGTCTACATGATGTTTGTTTCTGTGTAGATTGCTTCTACAGTGAGCAGTGCCGAGTCAATGGCGGTCGTGTCGGTAGCTCCGAGGGGCACTAAGGTCACCGCAGAAAGCAGCTCGGTCGTACGAGTCTCTGCTGACGAGGACAGCAACGACAACATGGTCATCTGCCTGCCTGAAGACGGTATCTAGCAGTTCTAGTCATTGAAATAAGTCACGCATGTTGTGTTTTGTAAAAATGATACTATGTGAAATAATGATGATTGTAGTAGACGAAAGATTTTGTCTCGCTTTAATCTGTCACCGGCTTTTCCTCATGTTATTTTCCCGCATCTTTTTAACATTTTGTCTACTTTTAAGCGTATTACTTTTATATATGTTATAGTGTGCTGCAACAGTTTGAGTTAAGCTGTTGCTTTTCACATAAACAATGATTTTCTGCTTACGACGGGCTCACCTTCTTCTGCTTGACTAAACGGACTGTGAGGCTGGAGTTGGGAAGGGCATCCGACCTGAAGGTCTTCATGTCATCCTAAGTGATGTTGTATAGAAGCACTCTGTTGGATTAGTCAGTTGAAGTTTGGCGGCCTTGTCTCTGTTTTGGATAGAATGAAGAAAGAATTATGTGACATGTTATCATTGAGGACGTTAAAGGATCTACAGTGTATTAGTATAGCTCAAACTTATAGTGCTGCAACTCTGGAATCATTTATTGAAGGTTCTGCAAAACGCATGGAAGCTCAAGATCAGGCGGAGGAGGAGAGCGGGATTTTAACTGACCTTTAAATGACCTGAGGTTGTTGACAGAATGCAAGAAGAAGTGTCGAGGTTATGTTTGACACTACTTTTTTCAGCGATAAATGCAAATTTAATGATAAGTGCGATTGCTTTGTGTTTCTAGACGAGGTTTCACCTAAGAAGGAAACGTCCGATGTCGCATCCAATGTTTCATTATATCAATCCAATTGCAACATTCCGGGAAACTTTCTTGCTGCCTACGTTCACAGCCAGTCGCTGAAGGCCAAGTCTCCGCCCACGTCTGCGAGCAGCCAATCACTGAACACGAAGAGTCCATGCATATCCATCAATAACCAAGCAATGAAATATGATCTACCCAAGTCTTTGTTGAACAAGGAACAGGAAGGTGTATTTACCGGAAGGATGTCAACTGATGGTGCAAGCCTCGGTGGATTGACGTTCATCAGAGCCGGTCCAGAGTTTGGTGCCAACAGTTCCAATGCAGCGTTACTGTCACCGAAGGGTTTCGTGTCGATGTCACTGCGCAGTCCCGGTGTGACGACTGTGAAGTTGCAATGTTCTCCGTACGCAGCTGTTGCATCCGGCGAGCAGATGTTCGTACCGTCGAGATCGGTGAAAGAGGAAGCGGAAGTGTCGGCTGTGATGCTTGAGCTGCAGAAGCCCGTCGTGTCTCTCCCCACAGTAGGCGCTTCTCTTGACTCGAAGCAGACACCTGCAACGGTCAAAAATTCTTTCCAAATCCCAAATCATGCCGGAAAGATGGGTTACACTAATGTTTTCGCGACCGGCCAGGTGTTGAATAATATTCAACAGGCGCAATCTTTGCCGGCTTCTTTCATCGATCATAAAAGTCATTCAATCTCTGACATACTGTCAGGAGCAAAGGTCGGCGAGTCGAAGGCTTTCTCCGGTGAACATATTTTGAATATATCTCAGGTGTCGGGTGCACCGACTGTGCTCTCCTACTCTAACGGAATGTCCGTGCCTCAGGGATACGCCATATCTTCGCCTCGATTCGACCAGCCCGGAGGTCCCCGCACTCCAGGTTTAGTCACCTTGCCAGCAGGTAATTTCTGCGTGCCGTTTTCTCCGGTGAGAGTATCGGCGCCGAATCTGTTCGCCCTTCAGCCTTGCCAGATACCGATGGGCATGCTGCCGACGTCGAAAGCAGTGCAGCTGGGTAACGGAGGAATTTCGTCGATGTCGTATGTTTTTCCGTTTGCTCTGGCCATGGTGTCTGCTCAGAACGTCAACTCCAGTGTGCAGCTCTCGCCTTCGACCCCAAATCGATTCGCTACTCCTGAGGTTCCCCAGACGTTGCCGTCCGGGGAGAAAACCCGAGGACTGACGTCGGTCCAGGTCGTACCCATTCTGGGAAACATGTCGGGAGCATACAGCGGCGATTCAAAGGTTCGTCTGCAGTCGTCCGGATCACTAACGACCATCTTGGATAACCTCGGTCGAACTTCTGTCCTCGCGCCCGGCAGTGCTGGTGGCTCCGTGCAGCGACCTGTGCTCAATGCAGGTATGATGACTCGTCAGTTTTGATGACTAATGAGTTTTTGATGACTAATGGGTTTTTGATGACAAATGGGTTTTTGATGGCTAATGGGTTTATGGTGACCCACTGTGTAATGACTAAGATATCAATGACTACATCATGTATGATTACTATATTAGTTACTAGTCTGGTATTCCATTTTTCTTGTACATTCAAAACGAATTAGTGCTCCTTGACACACACACACACACACACATGGAAGCTTTGTTGTGCCATGTTATCGATGGGCTGCTGGGCTTGGTTTAGTTCACATGGCTGAAATAGTTGACTAATAGTAACTAATTTAGCGTCAGAGAAGCTTAATCTCTTGCTGTCCACAGTAGGACCAGAATTTGCTTGTTATTCTTGTATTGTTATTAGTCAGAGGTGTTGTCAATGTCTTGCATCTTGTCTGTCTTGCTGCTTGTATCACTACATGTCTTATCAACTCTCTCTGTCTGTCTTACTGCTTGTATCACCACGTGTCTTATCAACTCTCTCTCTCTGTCCTGCTGCTTGTCTAACCACGTGTATCATCAACTCTGTCTGTCCTGCTGCTTGTGTTACCACGTATCTTGTCAACTCTCTCTGTCTGTCCTTCTGCTTGCATCACCACATGTCTTATCGACTCTCTGTCCTGCTGCTTGTATCACCACATGTCTCATCAACTCTCTCTGTCTGTCCTGCTGCTTGTATCACGATGTGTCTTATCAACTCTCTGTCTGTCCTGCTGTTTGTATCACCACGTGTCTTATCAACTCTCTGTCTGTCCTGCTGTTTGTATCACCACATGTTTCATCAACTCTCTCTGTCTGTCCTGTTGCTTGTATTACCACGTGTCTCATCATCTCTCTTTCTCTGTCTTGCTGCTTGTATCACCACATGTCTCATCAACTCTCTCTGTCTGTACTGCTGCTTGTATCGCCACGTGTCTCATCAACTCTTTGTCTCTCTTGCTTGTGTTCAGTGACAATGCCTGCGTCCCCTCGTCCTGTAGGAAATGGACCCGTGCCCTCGACAGTGACAGGAGTGCCAGTCGATGTAAGAAAAGAACATATCAGGTTCTTTCAGACTTCCAGCCAGTCCAGTTCTGCTTCCGGAGGTAAGCATCTTAATTTTAATTTTTTATCAATAATTTGCTTGTTTTGTTATTAATTATCCAGAGATGTAGTCATGGCATTTTTTCCAAGGCCAAGATAAGGCAAGGCATTTAGAAAATTGTCAAGGCAAGGCAAGGCAGTAAAGTGCCTCAAGGCAGCCTTGAGGCATGAAATCAAGGCCAAGGACTACTAAAGTGATATAGTCAAGGCATTTTTTCAAGGCCAAGACATTTTTTCATTTTTTTCAAAATTGGTCAAGGCAGGGCAAGGCAGTAAAGTGTCTCAAGGCTGACTTGAGGCAAGGCATCAAGGCCAAGGACTACATCACTGTAAATTATCAGAATCTTTATTATTTAGATAATGTCTGGAGATATTGAGATCGAGACATGCTCTTGTCATGAGATAGTCGAAAGACTAATTCTGATTCTCCGTAGGTCTTGTATGTAGTCTTTGGTTTCGGTCATTTGGGTTTGTCTTAGCCTTAAAGTTCAGTTTTTGATATTGATAACAAACTGTTTTTGCAGCCAAGCAATCGTGAGGAAAGCGCTTTTTTGGTAGCATAACAACGTTTGAGTCTGTAATTTCCTTAGGCGATTAAATGGCTGTGATCAGTGTTGTCGGACTTCGCAATAGACTCGTCATGTCCCTCCGCGTGCGCGATACAAGGCAAGCAGTAAGATTGTTGGCGTGAGGAAAGGCATTCGGCTGTAACACTTTGTTGCGCTGTAAAATGCAAGATGTCACATGTATATGCTCAGCTGAATTTAATTACCGAGAGTGTGCATGTCAATTATTCCATTCCAGTTCTTTAGAAAGCATTTTTTACAATTTGTAATTAACCCACTATAATGTGGACTAAATTAGTCTGGTTGATAAAATTGATGATGATGATAATGATATTAGAATGATTCATTCACCACAAATCACCATTCCTCTACTCGTACCTTCACAAAATAAACCCACAATCTCATCCATCACCTCTCTGCCCACTCTGCAAAACCCACATCCACGACACCTCACACCTCTTCTCGTGCCACTCAATAAAAACCAACCTGGAACTTCTGGACTTGTGGCGAGACCCCGTGGCAGTGGCGGATCTACTTCAGCTGTGGGAGGACGCCCTGTCGGCAGCCGGAGGAGGAATGGGGCCCTAGCCTGACGGAGACTAGGACGGGACACAAACAAACAACAACAACATATTAGAACGATTGACCTTGCAATTATTAGTTGTGTGTTTATTACATGTTACAAGTAGTTGTGTGATTGATTGTATTGTGTTCAGACGCACTAAGCAACACGACGTGTCACCTGACAGGACTGATGTCGGGCGCAGACGTGACACAGTTTCATGTCGTCGTTTCGTCCGGTGGTGTCATGTCTGTAAATCCTTCCGGTTCCGTCTCGCAGGTCGGCATCGCGTCCAGCCATAACGCCGTGTCCGGCATTGCGACTTTATCGAGGGACGTGTCCGGGGGAAATTTGGTGAGACGTTTTGTCCTTGTATTAAGTATGTTCTCATTCTTTCACTACATTGTTTTTAGAGCCTGCTCGTTTGCATTTAGGAGACTTTTTGGTCGCACACTGTGTTTGGAGTCCACAGACGAGAAATGTGTTACATAGTTTGAGGGTTTGTGTGAAAACGTCGTATGCGTGAAATTTATATAAATTGCTATGATAATTTTAAGGTGCCCTTATATGAATTCTTGTGTGTTTTATAAATGTATTAATTTTCTTGTGTCAATGTGGGGCTTTTAGCCTACCATATTAGGGCTGACCGTTAACCCGTGCGTTAACGCAAACAGATTAACGCTGATTAAAAATATTAACGCTTGCGTTAACGTGTTAATAAAATTAACGCGTCGTTACTTTATGCAGTGTCTCAAAACAAGCTAAATCTTTCATCTCTCGTAGCGCTTCGTCAATCTATTAATTTATAGCAATTTCGTTTATTAGACCAAATGACGACGTCGTTAAGGCTCGGCGCCGCATTCCTTTGATGATCTGTCATGAGAAAAAGCCGATCTATTAACAGGACAATTATAGCCTATTGTTACCAGGCAAGCAAATAATGATGTCGCACCAATGTAACAGATAATGTAGAGCTATTTTAACTGATTAGTTAATTACATAGTTTTTGTTATAATTAAATAATTCTTGGCTAATTAAAATTAATTGCGTGCTATTAATCGCGCTTGAAAAATTAGTTGCGATTAGTCGCAACAAAAAAATTAATCTCGATTAATCGCACAGCGGTTAATTTTTTTAATCGCGATTAATGTTTTTAATCGAAGGGCAGCCCTAAATATAATTAAATAATAAACGTATTAACTAAACTTGACTATGTTTACCTAAACAGCACTTGTTGTTATGTTGTAAGGCTG
>JAQFYQ010000109.1:0-22243 GCA_034694885.1 Buchholzia appendiculata | reverse complement strand
CTGTTCCGGGCCGTGAAGAAACACGCTAAACAAGCACAACGTAGTAGCACTGATCAAGCGTTTCTGTTCCGGGCCGTGAAGAAACACGCTAAACAAGCACAACGTAGTAGCACTGATCAAGCGTTTCTGTTCCGGGCCGTCAAGAAACACGCTAAACAAGCACAACGTTGTAGCACTGATCAAGCGTTTCTGTTCCGGGCCGTGAAGAAACACGCTAAACAAGCACAACGTTGTAGCACTGATCAAGCGTTTCTGTTCCGGGCCGTCAAGAAACACGCTCAGCAAGTACAACTCTACAACACCGGCGAAACAGTGAATAGTATCAGCAATGTAAGCGTGTCTCCGGTCATTTATTGTTCGTCCTGTAATTAATAAATCTATTTTCAAGGCCGTTCAAGGGCTGCCTGGCCTTGAAAATCTTTAGACCGGTCTTGCAGGCTTTCAGTTATAAAAAGTGGACGGCACTTGGACGAAATGGATGGGAATATTGAAGACGATGCTGATGAAATTGTTGCCATGGGTACATTGTCCAATATTTCCTATGAATTCTGGTCCTTGAGTAGGAACATATATAACATATTTGAAATATAACGTGCTCAGTGGTGTCGGGCTTTAGACCCGACATTTTTTTGCCACAGAAAACACCGACAAAAATTTCCATTCACCAAAGGGCATATTTTACCAATAAATACTACAGGCCTATGCTTTATCTATCCAATAATTGTAGGTTCTAATATACATAACTAAATACGACCAAATACAATTTATCAGTTTAAAATTTATTTGTTAAAGCGAGAAATGTATCAAAAGTATCTAAACTATGCAAAGTCACAGAGTAATAAGCAGCTTACACAGGAAACAACAAGCAGAATAATTCAGTTTATAACAAACACCATAAGCATCGACACGCTTCACAAACCTGCGCTATGCTATTCATTACCCAACCGTCCATACACGTTCTACTTGCATGTAAATTGTCTTGATAATATCACACTACTTATTAGAATTGCAATACAGTTAAAGAAATAGTACCAATAGAACAAGCATACAAGCATACAAGCATACACTCTGAATTCTATTAGAACTACGTCCATCTACTATGTTTGACAGAACTTGTAGATATCAACAAGTATAGTAGAATTCACAGAGAGCGAGGTGTTACATTAAGAAAGATCTATGTTCACCATTACTTTAAGCCACGATTGGTTTCAGATTAATCATACAAAACTTGTTTGTATGTACAGTATGTTTGTATGTATGTTGCACTTCTAACGCACCATATGTTGTCACGGTAATACCTTCAAAAAATGCAGACACGTCATTTAACACAACCGAGTCTCAACATTCAATAGCTTAAAGAAGTTCAGCTATCCGGAAACTATGAATTTAATAATTAGCTCAGAAAAATTGTGTATCTCAGAAAATTGTATACCATGATTAATGATCCAGTGTTTCCCATACAGGTCAATAAGGAAATATTTATCATAATGTAATAAAACAGTAAATAGAGAGTTTAGACGTGCAAGCTTTTCAGACAGATGCAAAAGTATTTGTTCAAATACATCCCTTCATACAGTGGTCACCAACCCACAGCTTAGTAGCATTCCCTCACACAGTGGTACCCAACCCACAGCTTTGTAGCAGCCCCTCACACAGTGGTACCCAACCCACAGCTTAGTAGCATTCCCTCACACAGTGGTAACCAACCCACAGCTTCGTAGCAGTAAAAATAAGGATTAGAAACCACTTTATATAGTCACAGGCACATCAGTTATTGCATGGCTGTCAACAATGCTCTACAGAAACAAAAGTTAGTTAGTGTGAGCAATAAGCGGCAAAGCATTCAACGGTTAAACAATTGTCAGAAACAATCTATTCAGATGTCTATCATCGGAATTTTGCTCATAATTCTCAAGCAGTGGTAATTACTCACTTGGCGCAAAACAACAAAGATCAAAGGAAAAGGTAATCTGCCATTACATTACATTATATATTGACTGAGCAGTGCCTATAGTGAACAATGATAACAGCATACATCAAGTGTACAGTGTACAGCTGCTACATCAAGTGTACAGTGTACAGCTGCGTGTACAGTGTACAGCTGCGTGTACAGTGTACAGCTGCGTGTACAGTGTACAGCTGCGTGTACAGCTGCGTGTACAGCTGTGTGTGCACAGTGTACAGCTGTGTGTACAGCTGTGTGTACAGCTGCATGTACAGTGCACAGCTACAGTACATCTGTGTGTGTACAGTGATCAAAGTGCACAGCGAGTGTACAGTGTACATTGATCACAGCACTAAACAGTGTAAGTGGTTTTCAACCATTAAAAACAACCACGAGTAAACTGACAAATAATTTAACACATATTAAAAGTATTAACTCAGTTATGCTTCAGTGCTCAGCACAGACATATTGCGAAAGCAACAGCAAACTTTAAACGAGTGATGATCATGAAGATCATGCCGAAGCAACGGACAGGTATAAAATACGACAGACCTAGCAAGTGAGAGAAATTCTAGCACTGGATGGATACAGCAAAGCTAGATTACGAGGCAACGAGGCTAAGTGCACACACATCGAGTTCAACATTGAGGCAAATCTGTGTAGAACACCAGCACCTACGCAAAACAGTGAGCAAGGCTAATACTACGTCAATACACAGTCAAATACTTACACTATCACACAGAGAAAAACACTGTACAATAAAAGCGTGCAAAACACAGTGAAACTGTTGCGTAACGTAAACTAGGCAAAAGCTACGAACAATAAATCAAGTACTACACCGTTTTCAAGAAGATGAGTCTACATAGCCAAAGTTGATCACAATCTGCGTTAAATCTTTCAATATATGAACTTCCTTACAATGGAAGTACACCACGAACAAAGAAACTCTCTCCACTGCTTGCTCAATTTTGGTATAGAGATACAAGTTAACTCAGGATCATAAAAGCAGACTTGATGTAAAAAATACCTGTACAGTGTAATCTTGCAGAGAAGCGCAAGTTTCTGTGTACACATACTGATAGAGATGCAAGAACAAGCTACAATTAGAATTATTATTAACATTACTATGATTATTTAGCATCCAAAAATCAGCCAAGATCATCACCACAATTTCAAACTCAACTACTAACTGATGGATAATAAAACAAGTAGATTGACGAGGCTAGAACAATTTCCATACAAATTTAGTACAAGTTCAACATGCATTTTTGGCATTCAAGAAAAGTTCAGCTCACTGCGCTCGACATACGTTCAGTTCAATAAATTTAACCTACAAAGTTCAGTTCACTGAATACAACTAAGTTCACCGAGTTGAAAGCGAGATTAGTTCAGCAGACAATACAAAACAATAGACAGTATACATTACTGTACAGATTTTATTGCTGATTGAAGATACATTGCTTAGTCAAATACGATTACAATCAATCACAGAAACTACTGAAGTCGGTAATACTCATCAACAAGTAAACGCGTTTGAACAGCCAGCTTAATCATCGTCAACATTTAGAGTCAGGCTTACCTAGCGAGAACGGTGTTACCGGGTTACACTTTTCCACCAATGGCTCTTATTCCACCAATCACAATCATGTGCATCCTCCGCACTCAGTTTCAATTCCTTCATCTCTGACCACATACACTACATCCAAGCCTGCCTACTCCTGTCTTTGCCTTCTACCCTCACATACGCTCCATCCAAGCCTGTCTACTCCTGTCTTTGCCTTCTACCCTCACATATACAGAAACGGGAATGCTTTGTCTCTCTCTCCCTTAATCACTCTTTCTCTTACCTTGGCACTTTTTCTCCCATTTCATCAATTTTCTCCCATTTTATCGTTCTTTCTCTCATTTTCTATTCTTTCTGTCACTTCATCGCTCTTTGTCCCATTTTATAATTCTTTCTCTTATTTTATTCTCCTTTCTATCTTTCAAACACAATAAGATAGAACAGAATGCAACTGAAACAACCGAATGCAGCTGTACAAGATGAGGCAAATGAAGCAATTGTAGCAGCTCAAGCAGCTCAAGCAGCTCTAGAAATTGTAAGCAGCATATGCAACCGTTAAAGCTCAAGCAAATGAAGCAGTTGTAGAAGCTCAAGCAATTGTAGCAGCTTAGGCAGCTGCAAAAGCTTAAGCAGCTATACTAACATCTCAATACAAAAGATAACCTTTAAAACCCGAATACTGCACTTGAGGGAATCATAGATACTTCATATCAAACAACAAAACTACATGCAGTCATGGATTTGTGGACAAGTGTCAATGATGGCTTTAATTAAGAATCATCCCAGCTCAGTTTCTATCAGAGTTGGAGACCTGAGCTCTTGCCAGGGAATCGGAAGAATAAAAAAGACATATCATGTACCTTCAGAGGGCCAAAGGAGGTGTCAGACATGGGAAGATGAGTAGCCTCTTCCGCCCTCCAATAAAAAAAAATCTGACCCTGCTTCCTGGCTAATTCATCAGATAATTGTTTCTCAAATGATGTTTGCAAAATATAGCAGCAAATTTGATTCGGGACAAAGTTATAAAACAAATCTAGACATCGTTAAGCACAACGACGTCACATTCAATGAAGTGTAATCAAATTTCGCATGAAACTACCACGAGATAATGTGTTCCATGATAAGTAGGCTAATACACGAGATGACAAATACAAACAAACAAATAATCTCCAACAAAAATTTGCATTAGAAATTGTTCTACATTCCACAGTCAATGACAAAAAACTCATCTTACCAAATTATTAAACTACAATTCATAACCGAAATTAAGACATATATATATATATATATAACAAATTAGAAAATTATCCGGTTATATAAAAGCAAAATGTAAATTAAATTACAACTTTCATTACGTAAACATAAATATTGTTATCATTTAAATTTTTAAAAATTAGAATCTTAAAAAATTAGAATTAAAAAAATTAGAATTTATAATTATAGCAGATGACGAACAGAATAGATTGATGAAGAATCATACGGTTTTACATCCAATCACAAACAAATTGTTATTCATAATCATAGAATGACAAAAACGTAACCAATCATAAGCGAAAAACTATCATGCGAAAATTATTTGTAATATTTAATATTTAACGGTACATATCAAAACGGTACAGTACCATAATTACATTCCAAACAATATAAAACTTTCAAATACATTAAATACACAGTACGCACCCTCTTGAGGCTTGTATATAAAACTGCTTAGTATTTGCATTTAAAATTAAATAGATACCCCTGCCATTATTGCCTGATTGCATATAAACCTTGCAGCAAAGATTCAACCATGAGTACAGTATGATCAGTTAAAACATTGTAAATATCACAGCAACAATTTGCTATTTGATGATCAATTAAAAATGATGAATCACAAATAATTAATCAATCACACATATGAATCGTTAAAATCGCCCGCATACTTCAAAATACTGCCTGAATACAATTATACAACCATTTGATTACTTACACATCAAGTCATTGATTCATTGATGATGAAAAATAATTTCGTACTGAAAACAATATGCAAGCCGGTAGCTCGAATTTAATTTCAGAGGGATGTTTCATAACCAAAAATTTTCAACGACCGTTTTTCAAGGTTTTCGTTTTGTACGGTTTGCCAGCAGGTAATAGGAGTTTCTGACGCATGATAGCAACCAAACCATTCACCATTTTAAGAAGCATTTTCTGTCGGGGGAGGTTTTTGAACATTATACACTCACCCTTAAAAACATCCTCGGTTCAAATACACACCCCCATAGATAGGTTCACCCAAAAGGTCACACACATCTGAACCAAGACACATCTTTAAACATCGTCAAACCTCGACAAAACCAACCTCTGTTCTCATGCGTTCTATGTAACAAACAAACAGAGGTCTACTAAGGCATGAGCATTATTATTGCTATAAATTCTTCAAACAACACTGATACAATATGGATCACAACTTCCTGGAAATAATAGTATTACAATTACTAATTGATGATGCAAAATGAACAAAGAATTTTAAAACAAACAGCATAGTCAGTTCTGTAAAGAAGACAGGCAACAATATGAAATAATTTGAGACAGAGACATAGAGCAAATAGTGAGCGAATCAGATCAAAAGTGACGGAAATAGAGACAGACAGAGAGAGAGAGAGATATATATATAATATATAGAGACTGATACAGAAAGACAGAGACATAGAGTGAAAGAAAAAGAGGGTGAGACACTAATAGAGAAAGAGAGAACATTTAGCCAATCAAACCGTTAGAGATAGACAGAAAGATAGAGAATGGAGGGGGGAGAGAAACAATCAGCCAATCAGATAATTCGATTCAGAGAGAGAGAGAAATTAACGAGCCAATCAGATCATTCAAAACAGATACAGAGAGAAAACAACTGTTGCAGCCCTAGTATAGCCTAACATTGTACACGCTCAGCTTAAGTCATTTATAAATGACTTAATAAGGATAAATCAAAATTATCTAAAAATAAATAATAATAATAAATAGTAAATTATTAAAATCAGAATAAATTAAAGATAGTCAAAATAAGGATAAATCCTTATTATGATTATTCTATAATAATCGAACAGACACTACGACCGGAGTACATGCTTTATAGAATACACTTGATTGCCACTGATCAATTCTGTATAACTGTAGATGATGATGCTGATGACTCAATGTACAGTAATTGACTGTGAATAATTTGCGCACAATTATACAACAACAATCAAACAGTTTGGGATCTGTCATTGCTTACCCAATGTTAATGTTATAAATACTAACGCATAATTACATTGCTGACACAATGTTAATGTTATAAATACTACCGCGTAATTACATTGCTGACACAATGTTGATGCTATAAATACCACTGCGTAATTACATTGCTGACACAATGTTATTGTTATAAATACCACTGCGTAATTACAGCAGCACAGCACAAATACTGCAGAGTGCGCTACAACCTCGCTGATGCTTGATCATTACACAATACAATAATATAAAGCACATCGGTGCAAACACACTGGTGCAAACACACTGGTGCACATCGGTGCAAACACACTGGTGCACATCGGTGCAAACACACTGGAGCACATCGGTGCAGCAAACATACTGGTGCAAACACACTGGTGCAAACAAACTGGTGCAAACACACTGGTGCAAACACACTGGTGCAAACACACTGGTGCAGTCAATAGAAACGCAAAGCAATAAGCTGCAATCAGTTAACGCTACTTAGATGAGATTCTACTCCTTACTGATGCAATAAACATCAAGCGACGATCAGATCGCTTAATTGGTGAAGTTAGCGAGAATATCATTGATAGAATTTCATGACGCTCTGGATACGACATTTGGACATTTGCTAGATAGATTAGAGCATGTTAATTGTCCTTGCACCGTTTACTGTATATTATACATATCAATCAAAACAGAGAGCGAAACTAAGACAATGAAGTTTCGATGAAGCTAAACAGCGCGATAACCATAATACTACAACATGATTATAACAGGATTCCAGATTGATCAATCATCTTGTCGACAAATCATCAATTTGCTTTTCTTGTTGTTAACATACACGATTGACAATAAGAACACAAGAACAAGAGAAGAAAAGTTGTCGACGGAGGAACATCAAATGTGCGAACAACAAACAAAGACACGTCGACACACAATGTGACTGAGACAGATCTACGAGAGAACACGCACGTCAAAGTGTACCGGCTCAGAAATAAACTGCGATATGAATGAACAAATATTGATCAAACAATTAACAAGCATCGAACAAAAATTGAACAAGCAATGAACAAGCACTGAACAGGCATTAATAAAGCATTGATCAAACAATGAACAAGCATTGAACAAGCACTGAACAAGTACTGAACAGATATTGAACGCTGAGTTTCACAATGAATTGCCAATGTTGAGTTGGAACCATTACACGAATTATTCCTCGGCTGCCACGCAGGCTTTGAGACAACACAAGACAGCAGTAACTTACAAGCCTTTACAATTCAATCACAGTATATAAAAAAAAACACGAACAAGTACACTAATATTTTCCTAAAACAACTATGCCAACACCAACACAATGCCGTACTAATTCATGATCTTGTAAATCATGACGCGGCCGTCATTGAGGCCGATGTAAAGTATGCCGGTGGTCTTGTCCAGCATGAATCGTCTCGGCGCAGCGAGGCCGTCCCTCTCTCGACTCACGACGTCCCTGACGTGCATCATTGTGGAGCTCAGCTGCTGAATGCGGTAGTTGTTACGATCGATGACGAGGACGTTGCGACTGACATCGACAACCAGACGAAACGGGAGATCAAGGCGCCCCGGGCCCCCGCCCTTCAATCCCCCGTACGCGTGGATGAGTCGTCCCACGGGATCCACGACGCAGACACGGTGCTGCTTGTTGTCCGTCCAACCGTGACAGACGGCGTACCGGTCGTTGAGCAGCTGGACCGTGTGTAGAGGATTGATGATGTCATGCTGGAAGGTAACCGTGGACACGCAGACGCCGTCCTTGTCGTACTTCTTCATCGACCTCGTCTTGCTGCACGTCACCAAGAGATGACCGGAGTCGGTGAGTGACAGACCTCGAGGACCTTCATCCACTTCCCAGACGGATAGCAAGAGTCCTGATATAAAACATCACACAACTTCTGCACATGTAACCATTTCAACACAAACGTAACGCTAATTTGTTACATACAATACTACTATTGTACAACAAATAATCAGTTTTTAATTAAACAATAGTTATGTACTAATGTCAATGTTAATACACAAATCAGATGCTATGTGCCACCTGACGAGTCACTTTTTGTATTCGCTGCAATGTAATCCGGGATACGATTTAGTAACCGAAAAAATTATGATTGTACATAAAACAACAACAAAAACAATGCTAATGTTGTTGTGTGCCATTTTGACTGGGAAATCTTTAATCAGTAGGCCTACTCAGTCGGCTAATTTGAGTTTACACACCTCTGATCAGCCTAGGTGCCCTCTGAACTTTGCCCATGTACTATTAAGTTTGCAAGACTCAATTGTTCAGAAGTTTTAAAAAATCCAATAAAAACACAATAAAAATACATAAAACACAATATATAACCACAATATGATCCGTTTTTTTCACAGCTTTTTCACATAACTTAGTGCACAGTAAGAAATAACAAGTGCATTTATCATGACTACACACTTCAATACTAAAGATGATACAAACAATACACGTTAGTTGCACAGCTAAACACAGAAACAACACACGGTAGTTGCACAACTAAACACACACACAATACACGTTAGTTGCACAGCTAAACACACAAACAATACACGTTAGTTGCACAGCTCAACATACAAACAATACATGGTAGTTGCACAGCTAAATGCTAAGCTATATCTAACAAGTCACCCATTTTAATCTTATTGACAAAACAAGAAATTGCATCATCAGGAAGGCTATCCTGAGCTAACGTCACTGCTTCGTCAAAGTGCAACGAGTCACCAACTGTGACTCACAAATATCACATTTAATTACATGATCTAGATAAACACTCAAGGCCTTGCTTAATGCAAAAAGTTTTCACCAGTCAACAATTTGCGTCGTCACCCTACATGATTAGTTCTTGAAAATTGCGAAAATTTTAAAAAAAATTTCCAAGAACTAGTGGTAGCGAAGAGAGACGGCCGCAACCGCCCAATCGCGACTTTAGTGTGGCTTGACCCGCCTGACATTAAGAAACATTCCTGCCTGACAGGAGGGCCCTGCTTTGAAATAATGCGGTCTACCAGATTCATAGCCGCCTGGCCTTCCGCCTGTGCATCATGCATACCTAATGCGGACGACGTACCGTTTTATCAATTTTAGTCTGAGCCGGCTTTTTCCCTTAGCAAAACTTGACTGGTGATGGGAGACAACCTATTGATTTACGTACTTAGCCTTAGCGTTTTACACCCCTTAAAGCAGGGCCTACCTGCTGGGTGGCAACGTTTCTTGACGCCAGGCGGCTCGCTAAGCAGGGCTTTTAGGCACATTCATATTGCCTCTAAGGATTCTTCCCTATGTGGCTGGCCACACTGATTATACTAATCACTTAACATTGTAATTCTTATCCACTTTCAGAAGAACAGACTACAAAGCTGTGAAACTGACAAACCTATGGAGTTGAGAATAAAGATGTATCCACACGACAAACCTGAGCTGAGAATAAAGACGTATTCACATGATAAAACGAACCTTCAGAGCTGAGAACAAAGATGTATCCACAGAAGTCGCTCAAGTACAGCACGTCCTTGCCAGCGGTGATATCCTTCGGATCGCGCAGCTGACTCACGCTCAAACTCCGCGACTCGGAGAAAGCGACTGACCCGTTGAGTGCTGAGATTGAGTAGACCTGGATGTGCGCGGCAGCCGCGACGCACGCACAGCGCAGCACGAAGAGTTCGCTGTTCAGTGCAGTGAGGCCTAGAATACTCACCGTGCCGGGGATTGTCTGCAAGAGTTTGGGAGATGCAAGGTAGCGGTCGAGTTGATCTGTTCAACAACATGGTATCAAGATAGAATTACAAATAACAATGCAATTCCACAGTGCATATGCAATTATAAATCTATCTCTGCACACATCATCATCATCATCATCATCATTGTTATCATCTTCCTATACTTTCCATGCATCTATCCATTTCCATAATTGGTTAGAGGTCATAAAAATTGTCATTTAGAACAGGATTCAATTTGCAGCAAATAAAAATATCAACACATTAACATGAAGAAAATGTCATCCAAATAACGATCTATAGAAAACAACTTCCTTCTCTAGCTTGCCGCGTAAGAATTATTCTAAAGAATCTTAATGCAATCTTTCTCCAAATATTACACAAAAAGCAGCAGTATCCATCAGGCTTACCTATTTTTCCTCTGAATACAAGACTCCCCAGCGAATTTCCGCCACCATTTTTAACCGCTTGCAAAGCCGCATCCTGATTTCTTGGTTTGAAATCGACAGCGCAGAGAACTATCTTGTGCCGAATGGCGTCCAGTTCACTTCTCTTCCTGTGCAGAGCAACCAGCTCAGATCCGTCCACAAGCAGGTCTTTATTCTTTCCACCACTCTCTTCCAGCCGCTCTTTTGCACTCAGCAATGTCACCTGGAATTCCTTCATCTGACTCAGACTTCTCTCAATTTCATCGCGACTCTTTTCGTAATCCTTCTGCACAGTGGCCGCCTTGCGAAGAAGGTCGCCGATGAGTTTGTTCTTGTCATTCTCGATGAGCAACTGAAGCTGTCGAGCCTGCTCGCTGATATCCTGCTGAGTCTTTGCGACGTAGCGAAGGAACTTCTCTCGACCTGAGGTAAGTATCTGCAGGAATTCTTCTAAACGCTCTGTCCTACTCGCGATACATGAGATATCGGCATCGAGTTCAACTAGTGCACTCTTTTCAACATCCATTACGTTCTCACATTTCTACAAAATAAATTAGAAACCACATCATGAGAATGTATAAACAACAGACAGACACCTATCGTGGATCAATAAACTTGAAACAATGACAAAGCATCAAGATCTTACCTCACTGATCTTACCTCAAGATCTTACCTTACCTGTGTCACCAGCCTCTGTCACCGGTCTCAACAACATTAACAGATTCATCAACAGTATTGTGATAACAGGTTGGTGACAGAGGCTGGTGACAGATACCGGTGACAGTGACAGGCTGGTGACAGAGATTGGTGACACAGGTTGGTGACAGACCGGTGACAGCGGCTGGTGACAGATACCGGTGACAGTGACAGGCTGGTGACAGAGATTGGTGACACAGGCTGGTGACAGAGGCTGGTGACAGGCTGGTGACAGGCTGGTGACAGAGGCTGGTGACAGAGATTGGTGACAGAGATTGGTGACACAGGCTGGTGACAGAGGCTAGTGACAGAGTGACAGGCTGGTGACAGGCTGGTGATAGAGGATGGTGACAAAGGATTATGACAGAGGCTGGTGACAGAGATTGTGGCAACGGATGGTGACAGAGACTAGTGACAGAGGTCGGTGACAGAGACTGGTGACACAGGCTGGTGACAGAGGTTGATAACAAAGGATTGTGACAGAGGCCGGTGACAGAGACCTCTGATAGAGAACCGATATTTATAACTGATTTAAGGCGTCTCTGCCAATCACAAACCTTTGATTTACATTAATCATATCTTATCAGTTCTTTTGCAAAAAGAATATTCTTGGTCACCTCCAAAAATAGAAGAAAATAAAATTCTCCAAAAGTACCTACAATTTGGCTAAATAAAAATATAATGCACGGTATTGGATCTTCACGAGATAATCGCATTAATTTAGGAGTTCGGGTGCTTTGAATGCATACCCATGGAGAATTTGACAGCATCACCGACTTTAAAATATGTTGGTCTAAAAAAGGACAGTTGAAGGTCACCAGTATCAACAATTTCGTTAAACTCTTGCAAAAGATATTCGACGAGCGATTATCTCCTGATCGGCACGATTTAAGAAATTCCGCAATTGATTGTTACGAACAATTAATTTTATTTGTCAATTACTGATTGCCAAAAACAAAAGAGATACCATCACATTGAAATGAAATCGCTAGTTCAAAAAATAAAGTCTGCCGATCCACCAATTATTACACACATTATGCCGACCAATCAGATCATCTGCCGATCGATTGTACAACCTGTGTAAATATAGGAAAAATACCAATGTGATCATCCTATTTATAAGACAAACCAAGAGCCAAATAAAATGAAAAAATTATAATTTAGTGCATCATTTATCACAACTGAGAACTTTGCAATTTAACCAAATGTTAGGGAATCGTTTATACACAACTCATACATCAATTCTTTCCATTGTTTGCTTTATTTCATTTATTTTATATTTTATTTGTTATGTTTGTTCACTCATCCATAACATGTTTACAATGATATTTTTCGCTGCAGTACTCATTTACGTGATGCCATGATCACTTTCACAGTGATCATGGATCTTTCAGGATCACTGTGATCATTCAGTGATCATGGATCACTGTGATCACTTTGGATCATTCAGTGATCAGTGATCAGTGATCTTTCACTTTCACTTTCACACTGCAGTTGATAAATATTGATGTTACAGAGGGGCTTTGTGGCATTGATATTAGGCCTACACTGAATGCACAACCGCCGTTTTCCATTCTGAGTATACGCGACGCAGGAAATTCAGCCGGTTGAATGATTATATTGATAGACGGTTTGACTTTTAAACTGTTCTCGACACATCTGACATCCTAAAAGCTACACAATTTTTACTTAAATTAAATGGTTTCTCTCGATTATATTTCTTCATGTTTGTTAGGTTTTTCAATGTTTTTGTATATTTTGTCTTACAATAAATCACTTTTGGGTGAATGAGTCGATCGCATATCTAAATTTAAACTACCTACGAACTGCGGAGGGTAGAAAGTCTGTTAGACATTGCAAAATAGATATGAATTGTGCATTAACTTCATATTTATTAAAAATTACATATATATGCCGTGTCGAAAATTAATCGTTTGTGTAGTATGCGATTGCGCAGGATAATTTGAGCTTCTTTATGAATATTTTTTTTATCGTGGGGCGTTCGAAATCTGAAGTTTAATGCGAAATTCATAGGTATTTTATACAGACCAAGAGGCTTTTCTGCCACTCAGCTGTAGTTAAATCATAGAATAACCGCTCGTTCGAACGAGTGCGCTCCTTTGCCTCTATCCCTATTCCGGTTTCATCCGGATCGAACGGCTATCAGAAATGATGAATAAAGGATGAGAATCCATACTTCGCTGCTACCGCAACTTATTTGTACCCCCTGCAACGCTTCAGAAAAGTTGGAGGAAACTACATAATCTATTGCATAATCCTTTTGTCAAATCTAGATTGGCAATGCAATTTGTGCTTTCAAAATCTACCTCATGATGCATAACCTCGACATGGTAAAGGGCAAAGATTATATCGAAAGATATACGTCTTCTATGTCTAGCTAAGTGCACTTTCCTTTTATTCGCAGAGTATCTAAGCTTAAAAGTATCTTCTAACCACGATAAGTTGTTAGGAAATAATTGGTAATGATTAGTCATTTAATATGAAAGAAATAAAGAGTAGAAAAAGTGACTAATGTTATTATTTAAAGTTCTTTGGATAACATTGTTAGTAAACAAATATAAAAATCGGCGTGTTGCAGACTGCCGGTCACGTAGCCGTAGTGCAGACTGCCGGTCACGTAGCCGTAGTGCAGACTGCCGGTCACGTAGCCGTAGTGCAGACTGCCTGTCGATCATCCTATCGTATCAAGATTAATGAATGCAGGCGGCAGCTTCTAGGTTCATCTCTTTGCAATAGGACCAAATGTAAAATTGATCATACATTATTTGTACAGACTGCAGGTGGTCATGTATATAGAAATTGCCGGTCATATAGCCGTGATGCAGACTTCCGGTCACATGATTCACATAGTCCTGGACCCGTGGTGCTAAATAGTTGTAAAGTGCCGGTCATATAACGAGGTGATATAGTCGGTCAGATAGTAGTGGGTTAGGGGTTAAGGTTTGGGTTACCATTCGGACTACGTGTACTGTTGGGCTCAAGATTTGTTGGCTATCTTTAAATTCTTAAATTTCTAACTATTCATGAACTTTAAATATTTGACTACGTATCACTCCCTAACTGTTGAAATGTTCTCATGCAGTGTGGTAAATTGTAGGTAAACAGACGTGTCGGTCAGATAATTTAACGAAATAGTCGAGTGCAAAGTACCAGGTATCATGCAAGAACAATCTGGTGCACTGCCGGATCAGCTGGACATCCGGTCATCCGAAGCACAGCTGAATAACTGTGGAACTATTCCGCATGGAGCGTGCGAGGTGGAAGCATCGGTTTGTTCCGGCCTGGAGGAGATGGCTAAAGAAGAGATAGGCGAGAAACTTAAAGGGGCAGCATCATCTCAGCGTGGACGTGTCAACTTTGTTATGCCACTGGAGAATATTGATAAGGTAAAATTGTAGAAGTTAATGAAGATGTTACCAAACTGTTCACAATTTTTTGAGAATAGCATTCGTTTTATTTGTAACTAGCAAAGAATGATTTAAATACTTGGATGTTTAAACTCTTATTGTTTCGTCACTTTTGACGTAGTAAGTGAAAACATGTGAATTATATGTGCAAACTATTAGCGAAGATAATCAGGGTTTGCAATAATTTGTCAAATCCAATAGTTTTTAACTTTAATTATTTGACAAACCGCAAAACTATTGCTGTGTAACTTCATACTTTTATACGTTGTTTAATAATGTTGTAAAAAAATCGAGCGATGTTATATTTTCTGATCTAGTGTTTGACTGGCAGTCATGCTGCCGAGTTGGAGACTACTCATTCGAATTTAACTTGACTTGGCAATTAGGATTAACAAAGAGGATTATAAATTTGTAGATGCAATTTTATAATAAACTTGTCGCGCGTTAGGTGTGGTTGTTAACAAAACCAAATGAATTGTAGGGCTAGGCTGGTACCGGTGATTTTTTATCTAATGTGCAGAGTTTTAATATATTGAATTGTACCGTACGGCGTACAGGTATTGCTTTTGATGAAATTTAGCCGATCATTATTTATCAGAACTTGCTGACAACTGTTGTGGAGGTGATGGATACCAGGGACCTGCCTTCCGACGGAGCACTAATGATGATGATGACAACTGTTCTAGTGTGTATATATTATACTGTGTAACAGTTTCTGGATGAATCCAGGAATGTGATCTCTGTCAACATGTTGTTTTACCACCAGCGTTGAAACAGTCTGATGTGTTGAATCTGTTTGTAGATAATGAAGTTGCGCTGTGTTGACAATCTGATGCTTGTCATCACACGCTTTCCTCGAGTTCAGTTCTCTAAATCTCTCGTAAGCTCTTCTCACGACTGATCGCATTTATTTATTTTGATACAATGATATTAAATTTGTGATAATATTATGTAAGCCGATTCTATTTCTGTGAAAACTGTTCTATTAAATTCAAAGTGTTTGGATGTACGTTCTTAGAGGTGAATTAATACGTGTTCATGGTTCATCAGTTGTTGTTATTTTGTTTGTGTCCCGTCCTAGTCTCCGTCAGGCTAGGGCCCCATTCCTCCTCCGGCTGCCGACAGGGCGTCCTCCCACAGCTGAAGTAGGTCTGCCACTGCCATGGGTTCTCTCCACAAGTCCAGAGGTTCCAGGTTGGTTTTTATTGAGTGGCACGAGAAGAGGTGTGAGGCGTCGTGTGGGTTCATCAGTTGCATTTGTTGGCTCAAAGCCCACATGTCTACATCATACTGATTACATTCATTTCAGATCCAATTAATGTCCATGAGATTTAGATAAGAACTGTTAGCTGTTGATCTATCTGTTCTGTTTTCAACAAGAAAACTAATTCCCAGTCCACTGTAAAAACAGCATTCACCTGGGGATTACATTAATTCTGTGAATTACATTATGTGAATTATAAACCATGAATGTGTACTTATTTTAATAGATTTAAATAGACATGTAAAAAAAATAATTGGTCTTAAGAAGTGTACTGCTTGTTGTTTCAGCCGGAAGCTCTCGCTCAGATTCGTTCCTTAGTTCCGAAGGTGAACTGGGAACAAGCTCTTCTTGTCTGGTCAAAGTTCTTTAAATTTCCGCATTCGATTTCATCGGCGCCACAGGCGAAGTATCAAGACAAACAGCTGGATCTTCCGGATAGCGTATCCCAAGAGAGCGTCCAGGCTGACGGAGCTGGGGATAGCTCTTCTGCGGGGAACCTGAACACAGCCCTTGGCCAGGTGTGCTTGGAAGATGCTTCTTCCTCATCGGAAAAGACTTCGGAAACTAGTGCGAAGGCTGGGCCAGCTCAGCCGAATAGATCAGAGAAGAATCCACTTCTGCCTTCATTCCGCGCAACTTGCTACCGTACCGGAGAACAGCATGCTTTCAAATCACCGCAGGTCTCTCATTTATTCTGTGAATATCTTTCAGGTTTGTTGTGGTTGGTTTGTTGTGGTTCGGAAAGAGTTGTTTCTGCTTTTGGTGTTTTATTTTCTTTACTTTGCTCCCTTTCAGCAGGTCCGTTGCTTTAAGTTTTTTCTCTGTGCATTTTTTATGTTTCTGTGAAATGTGTTTCATATCAATAGATTAAAAGATTACGAATGAGATGGATGTTATCATCACAATCATGCTGCAGCGTGGTTGTATAATATTGTTTCATAAATGTAGTTACTTTTTTGCCAACTTTGTAAAGATTAAATTGACAAGTTTGCTATGAAATTGCTTTTAATGAAAGTTTATTAGATAAGAACATTTAAGGGTTAATTTGCTGATGTTTCAGAATTTATGGCAGATCGGTAATATTTCTTTATAATAATAATGATTTTCCTTGAGGAAGAAAAATCAGTCAATTTCCGGTATGGCTTGGCACCAGCAAGGTAATCATCATCATCATCATCATCATCAGAAAAATCTAGCCATAATGAGTCCTCACTGACAATAATTGAAGCCTTTGCTCAGCACAGACAATTTGCGTTTTGAAGCGAATGGTAGATAAACAGGTTATTATGATGATGATGATGATGATGATGACAGTAATATGATATCGTATAAATTTGATTCTGAATTATTTGTTGGCTGATTGTATTATCTTAATTAAAATAATGTATGAACAGTTTCTCGTTTCCAAATTGTACAACTGATGTAGAACTCCTAATGGATTCAATTCTTGAGATGCTCAGTGGACATGACGTAATAGTGCCTGTGAACCAGAACCTGATGATAGACTGAACCTAATTATAGACTGAACCTAATTATAGACTGAACCTAATTATAGACTGAACCTGATTATAAACTGAACCTGATTATAAACTGAACCTGATTATAAACCAGTGATGTAGTCAAGACATTTTTTTCAAGACCAAGGCAAGGTCAAGGCATTGTTTTTCAACGCCAGAGTAAGGCAAGGCATTTGGAAATTGGTAAAGTCAAGGCAAGGAAGTAGAGTGCCTCAAGGCAGGGTCAAGACACGAAATCAAGGCCAAGGACTACTGAAATTATATAGTCAAGGCATTTTTTTCAAGGTCAGGCATTTTTTTCCAAAGCAAGGCAAGGCATTTGGAAAATTGGCCAAGGCAAGGCAGTAAAGTGCCTCGAGGCAGCCTTGAGGCAAGACATCAAGGCCAAGGACTACATCACTGTTATAAACTGAACCTGATTATAAAATGAACCTGATTATAAACTGAACCTGATTATAAACTGAACCTGATTATAGACTGCAGTGATAACGTGAAGTTTACCAATGATTGAAGGAATAGATTCTTTAGATTCTTGTGTACTTGATGACTATCGCAGGCGGCGTGTGAGTTCGGAGGTGCCGTGAACGACTACTTCGGCTGGAATGTAGACCTGGAGAACTACGACATTGAAGTCGTCCTCTGCGTCGACGATGATGACGTACGTGTCTGCATCGCGCTGACGAGAGAAAGTCTTCATCGCCGTGACATCGTCAAGTTTGGCCCGACCACTCTGCGACCTACCATAGCTTACGGCATGCTACGGTATTTGCCTTTTCTTCTTGTCAAGAAAAACTCGAGGACTCTTCAGTAATATTTGCTGCCCAAAGTGGAGCGTAAATTGTGACTGGATGCCTGTAGAATCTTATGTGGGATTTCAATCTGTACGTTAGTATGTGCTTCACCTGTGTGTCGAAGTCGCTCAGTTGAATGAATGAATGTTAAGATTAGTTAGAGAGGTCATTCAGTCGAATGAATGAATGTTAAGAATTAGTTAGAGAGGTCATTCAGTTGAATGAATGAATGTTAAGAATTAGTTAGAGAGGTCATTCAGTTGAATGAATGACTGTTAAGATTAGTTAGAGAGGTCATTCAGTTGAATGAATGAGTGTTAAGAATTAGTTAGAGAGGTCATTCAGTTGAATTAATGAATGTTAAGACAGATATGTAAAGCAATCTTAACATCTTATAATTTTACTTGTATTAGCATTGTGTCTTTCAAGCAGACGATGCATTAATTGGCCTATAAAAATAGCCTCAACTGTTGACGAGCAAACGGTCATAAACTTCACTTTCTTAGGATTAATTATTATGTTCTTTGTTACTGAATGTTGCATATCATGTTGCCCTCAGAGTTTCTTCTTACTTATTTAGTTAATTGAAGCAATTATTAATTTTTCTGATGAATACCGAATTAATGTCAGTGTTCTGGTATTTGATTACATATTGTGGTCATATACCTTATAGATAGATCATTGCTATTACAAACAATCTGCTTCTACAATTGCATGCCTGGATGCTACTGGTTGTGTTATTACAATTGTTTGTGTGGTGTTTTTGCGTGCAGCATGTGTAAGATCGAGGACGGTGAAGTGGTCTGTGACCCGATGTGTGGGGGCGGCAGTATTCCTGTCGAGGTACATTCCCACTTCATAGATCTCTTTTCTCTTTACTTATGAATATGTGCAGTTGTATGTCTTTAGTCATAATCATCATCATCATCACCCGTTTAGTGTCTACTATTCACTTTCACAAGATGTTTTGTGCTGAGCACAGGCATAGACTTTAACTAATGACCATAAGGGCTCATTATGGCTGGATTCTTACAACTGAATGCCCTTGCTGACGCCAACCGAGAATGGAGTGACTTCCCTTCGTCAGTGAAAGTTATTCTGGTGACTAGTAGGTATATATGTCTTTGTAGAAATATGAGAGAAATATTTATAATACTCATGAATATCTTTTTTCTACTAGTATCAATATGTTAAAGACTTAGGAGGATTGACCAGTCATTGCATCATGTTGTAACGTTGTGTGCATGAAATGTGACATCTGTCAGGAGTCAGGTGTGTCACCGAGGTGTGTCACCGAGATGTGTCACCGAGGTGTGTCACCGAGGTGTGTCACCGAGGTGTGTCACCGAGGTGTGTCACCGAGGTGTGTCACCGAGGTGTGTCGTTCATTTAGTGTAAAATTAAACGCAAATTTATGAACAAGAAGGTATGCTGAGAGGAAGAAAGTGAGAATTTATGGTTATTGTGTTTTTGTCTAATATTGGGTGGCATAAGCAACGTTGTAATGTCTGCTCATTGATGCTCTCTTTTACTTTATTCCTTATTCATTAAGTTCTGACGTGAATGCTTTGTATTGTAGGCTGCAGTTAATTGGCCGTCAGTATTGCATCTCTGTGGTGACATATCCAATCAGTGCACGGCGCGGACGACCAATAACATTCGAGGATACAATTCAAAACAATCTGCTAGAAACGAGTATGTCATTGTATTCGTTTGATTTTAATTAATGTTGTGATACAAACATAATTATGCATTAATTTTTCCATTTCTGTGTGGATCCAATGTGTCAAAAGTCCACAGTGATAAAAATTGGTGTCGGGTATCGTCCTTGGGTTTCTTTTGTTTTCCGCACTAACGAGCTGATTCCGTCGACCAAAGTCTGATAATAAAGAGATTTGTTGCCTAACCTTTTGACACCACTTACTGAATTTTATTATTATTATAGAAACCTGAAATGTTTGTGGTTTCTATAAATGTTATTTATGTCGATCTAGGTAGGTTATTCCCAAGGTCAAAGTTTGTTAGTTAGTAGTAGGTGAAGGTTGATGTTTTTGAGTGCCCACTCTACGGCCTAACGGTTGTCTAGAGTCTTCTTCTTCTTGATGAATGGTTTATCAACATTACGTTCATAGTACTCTGTTCTGTATATTTATTACAGGTTGACTTTGTGTTGGTATTTCACGGCTAAGCATTATGTTTTAGAAGGAACATCGGTATCGATGTCTTTGAATGGAACATTTGTTCACTGCCTCTCAGGGACAATTCTGTCGACGTCTTCATTTCAGACTTGGTAAGATCTTACTTGGATTTGTCTGAACTATCTTCATCATGATAAATGCTTATATTTTAAACTGTTGACTATTTAGTTTGACTATAAACTGTTGACTATTATTAAATCCATTCTAATATTTTATTAGCAATTTTGTCCGATTAGGTATTATGAGAGATATGATTAGAAATATATAATATATGTGATTGTATGGTTGAAACATGGCACCACAGATTGTGCTAGATATTAGCCATGTTACTTCAATTATAGAAGTGTGAAATGTCTTCAATGCGCAGAACCAGTTCAATTGTAGCATACATACTACATAGTGTAGTAATATTTAGCCAGTAAATAACCCAGCTGCTTTCGTTTGATCTGTTCTGAAATAATCGTGCGATATATTTTAACTTCGTATCTATCACTTTATTAATTAGCCTGTATTTAGAACTATCAACTGTTTTGTGCTGAAATAATGATGTGAATATTTTCTGTATACATTGAATCATTTCTGTCTTGTTTTTGTTTCAGCCGTTTGGCAAACGGTAAGTGTTCATACTGTGCGTGATAGGAGTCTGATGTCATCTGTGACTGTATTAGATATGTGTCTAAGGTAGAGTTATTCTGATTTGATCACTAACTGTTCGCTATCAGTGTAAAAATTCATCCTCAGATTTTGCTCAATTTGAACCTGTTTGTGAATGAATTTGAATACTTACATCTAGATCAACTGTGGATCTTTTGGTCTTGTGATTGATATCAGTGTGCAGTTTCAGCTTTGTGACTGGTGTCAGTCTACAGTTTCAGCCTTGTGACTGGTGTCAGTCTACAGTTTCAGCCTGGTGACTGGTGTCAGTCTACCACAACCATCCATGATTTCTCTTCACCCTCAAGCCTTGTGTTGTGTTAAGTCTTTCTAAGTGAGTTTATTGTTGAAACGGGTGTCTGGCTATGCTCTTGGTATCATCATTGTGATCAGCAATTAACGTCCATGGTAATCCTTGCTGGCAAGATGCTTGAGCTGTGATGCTTCAATTGGCTGTTAGTGAATAACTCTCGGTGTGGTTACATCCTTCTGACCGTCATCATCTTTATTTTCAGCATTTTGTGTTGCCAGCTTTCATGGCAATAGCTATTGAATTTATTTTTATCATAATACATGTTTGAGTTGGGGTTGTGTAGCTGGAGTTTTAAGACAGATATTGTACTCACCATTTTTATTTGTAAATATTTTTTAATCGGATTGAAAAACGAATAATAATTATGATTTTTGATGATGATGATGATAGTGCTCTGTCCGAAGACAGGTTCTGGCGATGGTTATTTGTCTTACGTATTACTACGCACG
>JAQFYQ010000108.1:0-22246 GCA_034694885.1 Buchholzia appendiculata | reverse complement strand
CTAACCAAAACCCCAACCAAAACCCGACTTATAACCCTAACCCCAACCCTAACCCTACGTTAACCCTAGCAGTTTCCACTGCAGTGTACTAAAGTGTAGGAGAACCCAGAGTACCAACTGTAGTTATATACTCTTGTTAAGTATTTGACTGAGTGCAAGTACGCCCCTCGTGCACAAGTATAAGTACTTGACCTTCATTACTTGACTCGTTTATAAGTACAAGTATTTGACCCTCAAGCACTTGTAATTGAAATTTGTTATAGATAATGACTCAAGTACGCGTGCCCAGTACTAGAAGTCTGATGTTAGTAAAGTGATTAAGTACTTCTTATACTGAGATCTAGATTGTACACTATACATTGTATAATGTACACTGTACAGTGTTCAATATACAATGGAATTCTACGTTGTACAATTTTCGATGTAACTTTACTTGACAATGCTATTCATATGCAGTAAAGATTTTGTAATTTTGCTGTAGCGTAATTTGGTGGGAAGTCTTAATCCACATGTGAGATAGTAATGTAAAGCAAACGAGTTGCTGATATCATTCTTGTTGGTATTTGGTTACCGAGTCGTTGGCTGGATTACTGCGTGCCAATGTCGGCGAGTAGGACTCAGCATCGACGGTCAGTACAGCCTGACGGAGGACAGAGAAATGCCGTGATGACTCATCATCCTGGATTCAACGAGACTCTCCTAGCTGTCGATGCAAACTATGGTGGCGGTGGATCAGTCATGAATAACGATACGTTGTTGAAGACCCCGCTCCCTCAAGCTGCCTCGTCCCTGCGTCCGGGAGGATTCGCCCCAGCCAGGTAAATCTTTCACTCGGTTCAGTTGTAGTCAGACTTGTTTCTCGGACATTGTAATTACATTTATGTGAGTTTGGACATGATCATGGGAGTATTGTAAGAGTTCGGTTGAGGTAAGAAATGTACAGGTAGCCAACTTAAACTATTTACAAGATGACTTTTTCAATTTTGACATATATGTATTATCTACTTAGTAAATATCAAGCCTATTTTGTTTTCTTGATATAGTACTTGAGATATCTGTGTAGTTTGACATTGTAGATCAATAAAAAAGTATTGATCAATTTTGCATTAATACTTTTATGGTAAAACTGCTGATGTTACTAGTAGTGCAGGATTTAGTGCCACAGGAATGTGCATGGTGTGTAGATGGGCAGCGTCAGAGACTGAACCGAATGGTCCATCCTTGGACGGCTTTGGAAGACGGCCAGAATCAGGACTTGGAATGGCTGGTCAGGTCTTGGATGGATCCTCGGATGACTCGGCTGATTCACGACGTTCATCTCTCGGCCTTGTTCCGGAGGAATTAATGGCCGGTCAGTTAGCTTCTATTGTGACTAAAAGTTGTGACCAGTTGTTAAAATTATCAGATATTTCAGTTATTGCACATCAAGTTTTGTTCTGAGTTTGGAATTTATTTTCAGTTGTTTTCAGATTGTGAAAAGATTGTTTTCTTCAGGTTGTGAAAGATTAGAAAAAGATATTTGAAAGGTCATTTCGAAACTGTTTTCCTTTCTAGTATGGACAATGGACGTAACATTGATCCATCCAATCGCCCAACATTGAACCCTAGATTTAGCTCGCAACTCTTACCACAGGTGCTGCAGTTGTCGATTTTGGTTGTTGTCAGTCTTTTTGGATAAATCATATTTATTCAATAGTTGAATTTATTCATATATGTTAATTCATTCAATTTATTTACTAGCAAATTTTAATCCCCTTTTTGTTCATAATTGAGCTGGTATTTAATATGTATTGATGAATTGATTTTGGATGTTGTAATATGTAACTTGATCTAAGGGCTAGTTAGGTGATCTTTCTTTTTGTATGTAAAGCGCTCAAGTGTAAATGTATCCTCACAAAGATTTAGGTTTTGTTACAAAATATTTGTTTCATAATAGTGAGCATAATGTTTTATATTGTTGGCGTATTAAATTGACGAAAGTGTTAGCGTGACTCTCGGTCCTTTAGTCACAGTTTGAGCATGCTAATGAACGTGTTAACTACGGCACTTTTTCAGTTAATAATCCCAGGTAACCAACCTACTCTTGTAGCTGTGACCTCTTATTTGATTGCCTTATTTACCTTGTTGTTATTTGACTACCATAGTTACCTGTTTTATTACTTAACTACAGTGATTTACCAACGTTGTTACTTGTCAGACATGTCTCGTAGCGAATGGCTCTTGCCGACCGGCTACTTTACGGCTAATCGGTTTGGACGGTCTCTTACAGCGGGGGAACAGAATGCTGGCGGCGGTCAGACAATGTGTGACACTGCCGTGATGGCGGACGACGAGGAGTATGTGACTTGTATGACGTCGGTATGGCCGTCCGAGAGACCTGCTGCTACGGGTGAATACGATTCAGCGGTCCAGCCATTGCAAGGTTGGTAACTACATGACCAAACAGTTTCAGTTTTGTTTTATGAAGTATCAAACTGTCATTGTCAGTCTATCATTATCAGTCTGTCATTGTGAGCTTGTTGGATTCAGCCTGTCATTATCAGCTTCTCATTATCAACCTGTCATTATCAGTTTGTTATTATCTGTATCAGTATGTCATTATCAGCCTATCGTTATCAACCTGTTATTATAAGCTGATAGTAAGTGTTCATTTAAAACTATGCCTGTAGACGTCGTTATCGGTCTGCGAATGAAAATTATAAATAATTTCAATTTATCTGTGAACAATTTAGATGCTAGTGTGCAGTATTCATTGTTCCAGGAACCAATCAGAAGAAGTTGAGAAGTTCTGCTGTTCCATCAGCCCTGATGGCTTTCAGAGGCAGCGACTCGTTTGCCCTTGACGGCGGCGGCGGTAGTGAGATGGAGGACGGTGATGTGAGTATTGTGGAGGTGAGGTTTGGAGAGGATGACATGGAGCAGCTCAACGAGACGTTCAGCGACGCCGGACACAGCGAGTCGGCGTTCACGGACGATGAAAGCAACTTCAATGACTCCGGCGCTCAGCTCAACGACTCGGTAACAACATTCGGCGACGCCACAAAATTAACATTTCAGAGGCGTTATTTGTTATTGATTTTCATTGAGAATTTAAGTGATGGCAGGTCGGTGTCGTTGTAAAGTTGATGGGATTTTTTTTTTTCATTTGCCAAAATTCTAGGATTCTCTGGGTCAGCATTGACTTGGTGAATTTTTTTTCTCGCTGTATTGATTATAATCTGTAATTTAGGATGGTTGAAGTTTTAATTTTATTGCGTGGCCCGCAGTTATTGCACGGCACTGATGTCTTTCAGTCATTGAAATGTTCCCCTCTTTAATTTGTCTTTTTAATTATTTGTTCAAGAAGAAAAATTGAAATAAGGAAATAAAATTGAATTGAATTGAGAATGACAAAATTGAAATTTAATTGAAATATGAAACTGCAATCTACGAATTGAAGTTGAGGATGAATTTCTTTAGATGAATTTCTTTAGTTGATTGGAATCAAAAGTTTAAGATTGGGTGCAGTGTTGATATGACTATGCGGCACTGATTTTGAGTTATTGCTGTCATCATCGTCAACTTTATTCAAGTCGTTGATGATGATCTGTTCATGTTCTGAAGATGGATGCGAACTTGCACATCCAATGCTTAGACCATCCCCTCAATACACCCCCTAATGCATCAACCACCCCATAATACCCCTCCCCCAGTATTTCTAAAGATTAGCAAGGACTCGACCTTGGCAAGGGTTATCTAACAGATTAAGTTGCAAGAGGCTGGACAAAATTTGGGTAGTGTTACAGGTCCAATCTGTAATATAATTTTATTTTATTATAATTTGATCATTTATTTGTATAAATGTAATGAATGCTAGAATTCGTAGATAAGGTAAAATATCATTGTATTAGTAAAATATTACTAATTAATATAAAATAGCAAAATTTTCATCACTGTGATGATGGCTGTGTTTGAAATGTACATATGGTAGATTAAGATATGATCTATATTTAAAACTAGCTGCTTTGAATTCTATCGTAAGAACAATTTGGGAAACTTCTATCGAGGGTTACGGTATTTTTTGATGTAAAGGCTTTGTTTCTTAGTGTCAAAGTGATAAAATTTGAGCGAAACTGTTAATTTTTTGTAGAGATCATTGGATGCGGAAGAGAGAAACTCTTTTTCTCCTGTCAGGAATGCCATCTTTGACAAGTTGTCTACTACTGCGTCTTCCAACATGTTGTCATTTGTTCAAACACCCAGTTCATCGACAGCTGTGCTTTCTTCTATCGATGCAGCCCCCAGTGTATCTACAGCTAGGGTGGCGGCTGCTGCAGGAAGTAACACACAACCTGATCCAGAAAATCAAGCACAAGTTTCACAGAAGCCTGAAAGTGCTTCACGATTCAGGTGAGCATTTAATATACTTAATTTATTGTAGGTGTTTAGTAGTAAGTACTAATAATACTAAGTAGTAGTTTATAGTAGTTATTATATGTATAGTAATGTTTGTGGTGAATTATTTATATTATGTTTTTTTAAAGCTTACTAGGTACTGTATATTGTTTGCGTATCAGATACGAAGGCTATCATGGATAATGATGTACAGATTGTGGACAAATGTAATAGGATTTGCTTTAATTAGACAGATGTACAAATTGGAATATTGTTATGGTGTGAGGGCGATTGACTATTGCGTATAATTTAGCTGATCAACGTAAATTTTGAAGTTAACAGACTGATGCTATGTAATGCTATCTGTTGTAAGATTGTAGAAATATTGACACATAAATTGTTCATTATCTGTAGATATCAATTAGTAAATTGTAAGATATGAAGGGGCAACGTTGGTTATTGACTTCGTGTGCTTGTCAATAAATATATAGTCTGATTTGACACGACTGATGTTGTTATATATTCTGTTTACCGTTAGAAACAAACTGTGTGTCACCAACTTGTTGGTCTGAGTAAGAGAATGCGTTATCATAATCAGTGGTATTATCTCATTGTATTAATCTCAGAGAATTGATGTGGGAATTGTAATTGGCTGCAGGTTATTGGCTATTGTTAAATTATACTTAAAACACTTCATTTTAGTCTTTTAATCAGAATTAAACTGTTGTACAGTTATGGTTCATAAAATGACAACAAAACAAATCATATTTTTGTTGTTGTTCATATTCTTGCTACTAATTTAACATAATTGACTCGATGTTACATTCTTGCAGAAATGCTTTGAGGCCAAGCCAGTGTGAGAATGTTCAACAAACAACTCTAATTCTGGATCAGAACAAAAATACAGTTAGTCATGAAACTGATGATAATTTGTCGTTCCGAGGAAAGGTAAAAAATCTGGACATTCAGGCTGTGAACGATAAGAACAGGCTCAACAGCACACAGGATACGGCAAATGATTGCGCCGACGACTTTTATTCTGTCGAGTCAAATACTCGAGCAATAGACAGTATGTCGAGCGAGACTTGTAAACGAGGAGAACTGAATTGTGCGAACAGCAGCAGCAGCAGCTGTGCAGCAGATCAGCCGCGGATGATTACACCCGTCTCACAACCAATACCCAGCTGCAGTTCATTCAGTGTAATCAATAATGCGTCTGGTGATAGAGCGGTGGAGAAACGCGTCACATTTCTTCCCCACGAGCTGGGTGATGATGATGATGATGAAAGGAAGGCTCATACTAAGGATGACTGGAGCATGGACGTCGGCAAATCACGATTATCTCAGTGGCTTCGTGATGATGACGACGTAGAGGAGTCGAGGTTGTCGATGAGATACATCATGCCGTCAGGACAACCGATGGTTGCTAGCGATGATGCCCTTGCATCGGCTTTGGTATGTATGTGTAGTTGATCTGCTGGTTAATGAGAAGGTATTGTTAGACTAGACAATTATCTGACTAGTGAATAAATACGACTTGTTTATTATCACGCAACACAATTATTTTACTGTTTGAATACTAGTTATTGTCCTTATTTTATTATTATTCTAGTTATTGTTGTACTTGCATGATTTCTAGATGACAACGAATGGTCTACTTCGTAGTGGTGTGATGTGTGGATCAGTGATGACATTGCTTATAGAGTGTTGTATGCAGGATTGTGTACAGCGTTGTATACAGTGTTATATTCAGTATTATTATACAGGATTTTGTACAGGATAGTATGTAGGATTGCATACATTATTGTATGCACGATTGTATACAGTGTTGTGTGTGTACAGGGTTGTGTACAGGGCTGTAGACAAGACTAACATTATTTATACATGGCTGTATACAAGACTAACATTACTTCTACATGGTTGTATGCAGGGTTGTATACATGCAGGACTGACATTACTTATACAGGGTTGTATGCAGGGTTGTACGGCTCCTCTTCCAAACATTGAATGCATCATTGTATACTAGATAGAATTGTGCTGTGTAGCTGTGGCTTGTAAGGGAGTTTTTGTTGTCAGCGTTTGTTGTCTGTGTTTGTGCTAGTTATGCTAGTTTAAAATGTTTGTCTATTTAGTAGTATATGGTTGTATTGGAGAGTAGCAGCTGTTGTTTTTTCTCCCAAGCAGTGCAAAATGTAGCCTTTGTCTGATCCGAAAGTATTAATAATAATGAATGTGATGTGTTAAACAGTTTAGCGATCGGTCGATTGACTTTCCGTCTCTCTCCAAGTGTTCTTTCATGGTCGATGACATAGGCTCATCTCTTCCAGGTCAGTTGCTCTACTTACAGTGTTTCCTATTTTCTAAAAAAATTCTTGTGAGTGAGGGTGCACAATAGTTACGGCTATCAGTGTGTGTAGTTAAATCTCTTGGCCCAGAAATGCAAGTCAAGGCCAGATTGATTATCGTGAATAATTTGTTTTTCATAGTACTCGTGGTAGTAATAAAAACTTCATGTAAAACTATTAGTGTGATGTAGTTCGGATATGTATGTATGTCATTTCCATTAACAAATTCACAACGGATGATGTGCAATTTTGCATGCTCTATAGGCGCCGCAAATGCAGTTTGTATTGGTTAACTTATTAGTATTTGGTATATTTTTTGAAAGAGTTTATATTTATATTCGTTGTGTACCTTATAGAAGTTCTTGAAATTTAATTGTGGGCCTAGCAAAGAGTGTATAAATTTCATATCTTTGAGTTCTATGTGAAAGGGTTGAGCGCTTAAGATTTGAATATTTATTATGTTTTGATCTATGAAGAAATGCTTTATTTAAGTAAGTGAATTGTTTTAATTATATATAGAGGAACTTGTGATAATATCGTACTGTGACCTTGCCTAAAGGTAAGAATGAGGGGAGATGAAGTCGGTGTGAACTGTGAAGGAACGGGACGATTATTATTTACACAATTTATTAATTTATTTTCATTGAGAATGTGGTGGACGTCACAATTACTGATGACGTCAGCTGAGTGAAGAAAATTATGCTGAAAATAGGTGAGTAATGGGTATATGAGAAGAAAGTGGGGCGGGGTCAACACGGAGTACTTTGTAAATCATGTAAAATTGTGATGAACTTCGTTTTTACCTGGATACAAAAGTGTTTGACTGTTGTTCTAAGTTTTTCCTCGATCACTTCGTGGATGTACAAAATCTTGAGGACCAAATGTGCTTTTGCCACCCGTAGGTATTAGATATGTGACTGATCTCGAACTACATCCATAGTGTTTTTGATATTTACAGTTTCTTACACTGAAGAAAGCTCGTGCCCTGTGTTCTTGGCTTCGGATGGAAAGTGGGTTACGGAACTCGCTTTCCAGCATCGAATCACAAGTGATTCACTTCCTAACGACAGTGTTCCTCATCCAGCTGAGCAGTCACCGAGGGCGAGCGGCGGAATATTTTTTGCCAGTCATCAGTCGACTCCAGTCGGAAAGAATTCCACTGGCGGAACTTTAGCTAATCTTGCGGACATGACTGGGATAGAGAATTTCACTGACTTGAATATATGCGACGAAGAATTCAAGTCAGCTGGTCAGTCTGGTGCATTTCAGAATGTTTCAATTTACTCTGTTATGTTTTTTGAGTGCTACAAGACTTGGATTTTTTTATCTCTGGAATGCTAGTTTTGTGACTAAGTTCAGTTTTATTTTAAATGGACATACTGAGCTTACTGGTTTGTTAACTGAATAAGAAATATATATGTGCTTGAATTTAGATATATTGCGGGTGTGCAAAATCATAAGTTTTTTTATTGAAGTGGTACCAAGAAAGTAAAACCAGTATTAATTTTGTTTCACAATGTAAGCAATTGAATTAATATTATTGCTTGCCTTCTTTTGTAAAAGTATTCAGATATATTTCTGCCCAGATTAACCTAACAAATTAATTGATCATAGCACTAAGTGCATGAATATCACTAGCCAAATCTTACGAATTGATTTGCTCTTTCATGAAACCTGCATCACCTATAAGTCGGAGCTTTGTTTATTTTTGACGAATGATCGAATTTATTTACCAAATTGTTTCTTTGTTTTTTTTGTTTAGGTGAATTCAAAGATGTTCTCTGTGAGGCTGAGAAGGAATTTGAACAGGAAAATGTGTTCAATCAGGTAAACTCAAAATATGAATGAAACTTTTTTCACAGCATTTGTTATCAATCAATTTATCGCACTAGTAATACTTAGCAAAATTCTTGTTTTTCTCTGGAAGGTCTTTGAAAAGTCTTTGCGTCGTTATTCCCTGATATATTTGCTGTTTCAGGATGTAGATAATACTAGTTTACTTGTATGCTGTATGAGTTGCTGCTTAATCAGAGTAACTGACCTGTTGTTTGCATCCAGTGTGTTGTATGTACTTGGATGATTCATCAAATTCTTTGTTTTTGTCAAAAAATTGCATGCTAATTATGGCTTGTATGTTTTGATGCGACTTCCCTTGAGCAATCAGTAAGTTTGTCTAATTAGTGTTGTTGTCACTCTATTCACGGTATTGGTAGGTGTCAGCAAGGGCTTGCTATGGTAAAATCAAGTCATAATGAGCTCTCAAGGTTGTTAGATCTAGTTTATACCTGAGGCCAGCACAAACATCTTGCAACAGTGAATCTATAGTAGAATATAAATGGATGACGATGATAATGAGGATGTCAATGACATTTCTAATTAATATTTTGTCATGCTGGATGGTGCTTTAGTCCAATGGTTAAACTGTTACCTGCCGATCCAAACCATTTATTTGATGTAATTTTTGTGTCTTATTTATCTCACATTGCTGCCTGACTCAGGCGCTGGAGTTGATGGTGTACAATTTGTGGAATTGCCCGTTTGGAACATGCGACTTTTGTATGATGTACAATTTATTTTACCTAAACGGAAATGAATGTACATTGTACAGTCATTAAATTTGTCTTAAATTTGTTTTAATTTAATTTGTTACTTGTTGATTTGCACATTGATTTGTTCAATCTCCATGATGCTGCCCCTTGCTGTCTGTAGGCGGATGTCCTGCATTACGTCACTGATCCTGTGGATTCAGTTGAAGGATGGAGTTTCCGTAGTTACGTAACTGTCGCCGATGGTAACGGCTACGATGATGCGTACAAGCGTATATCAATCGGCGAGTTCCTGGCCCGCAGATCGAACAGCATCGGTCCTGACCTGGACGTCACAGACAGATCAAAGGCAAAGCGAGTGAGTGCAGGATTAAATAATCAATCATTAAATCAATGAATAACTGTATCCAGAATGTATTTATATAGACATAAATCCAATTGGATGTATTTAACTAATAAAATCTTAATTTAGTTTATTTACAGCCAATTTATGTTCATATTTTGAGTCGAATGATGTTCATCACCTATTTCAATTAAATTAAATGTCAACTGCCTTTTTTGCGCTAGGCTTGTGGAATATGCTGTTAGAAATTTGTAGGTGGACTCGATAGTCAAGTTGATGCATGTGCTGGGCGGCGACTGAAGCTCTGAGAGTGGAAGAAGTTGCACGAAATGAGTTTCCTCTAAGAGAGGATGAACTTGGGAGCAGGTGCTGAGAACTTGCACTCGAGGCTGTTAAGTGTGAGGAATGAGTATCTTACTCTTTCTTAGAATGAGTTTATTATCTATGCGTTCAAAGCATTTCTTTTTTCTTAATGATCATTGGAAAGCATACCACTGTAAGTATTACTGTGTTGTAAAGTATATTGTAATTTCAACAATTGCCATCTTGAGTTTTTGCTATGGATTGATTTCTTTGTTTTGTTTATTTATTCTTTTTATTTTGGTTTTCATTAGCATTGTTCGAAAGCCAGTATCAAGTTTTAAGTTTCTTTGTTAAGAGTTCACTATTATTCAATCTGGATAAATCAGTAAAACTCGTGAATGTCTTAACGAGTAGATTGTTTTTTTTCTCAGGCTGCATTTGGCACCAGTCTGGGAGCCTCTCCGGAATCAAGGCAACCTGTCTGTCTCTTCAGTCCCGGCGACAGTATGTGCTCCAATCTGTTCTGCTCTTTTTCTTTACCGATCTCTCTTCTTTTTTGATTATGATTATAGAAGTTTTAGCATTTTAAAAATTGATTTGTTTTTAAATGAACAGGTAATTATTTTACGGATGCTAATTATTTTAAGTGAAGCTGGATAATTGATTGTAGTGATTGAGAATATGTTTTATTTTTTTCAGTGGTTGATCTAAAGATAAATTATTAAACTGTGAAAGTATGTGCATCCTTTTAAGTTTAATTAGTAATTTGACGAAGGTGTTTGCATTCAAGTTTAATGTGGAAATTGTTGTATATAATTAAATATATATCAATGCACCAGTAATTTGTAACTTTACTTTGTTTTGAATTGTTTCATATTTGAGGCTTGATGATTTATTTATTTGATGATAGTTGTTGATCATTACCATAATTTTTCGTCTAGATTGACATGTCCACTATAGCACGACAGTTAATTAAAGTGGGTTTTGCGTTACCAAAGAATATTTTCTCCGTAATAATTGTTAACGCAGTGATTTAGTTGATAGTAACAGCTCACAGTGATTGAGCTCTAGACCAATATACATTTGACATTATGGACATTTATTGAAGCAGATTTGTTGATGGAAGAGTTACTGATTTGTTGTAGATTATTTGTCGCCGGATCGAACCCTGACGACGGCGGATCTTTCATCCGACAGTACTCCAGTTATCGATGCATCGAGTACTCCAGTCATAAATCCATCCAAAGCCCCAATGATGAATCTAGCTATGGTTTCTGGTTCAACGTCACGCTCTTCTTCAGTGACTTCTGTTATCGCAGTCAGTAATACAGCAGCTGTGGAGTCCAGTTCAAAGTTTTCTCTTGCTGCCTCAGCAGCTGCCACATCGAACAAGTTACAAGCCAGCAAAGCAGCTGCTGCTCATGATTTCACACCAGCAGCAGCAGCTGGCTTGTCAACTGAATCAAGTTCTAGCAGCAGTTCAGGATCACAGTCTTTGCCGGCCCAATCACGTTCTAGTAGCATAGTATCTGACGGTTCTACTTCTTCATTGATTGCTCGTACATCTGTATCTTCAGACACGAGTGCAGGAGCTGTGAAGAATCAGGGAACATGTTTGCCGGGTGTTGTGGCGTCTAAACATCGAGTGAATGATGCTGCAGCGAGCGGTTTACCCCATTCGGATGTGGGTAGCGGTACACGGGCATCTCTACTAGACATTGCAAGGTTTAGAATACGCTCTTCTACTGCTTCAACTGGCTCTGCATCATCTCTTCCCACTTCCAGTAGCAAGAGTAAGGAGTCTAAGAACAGGTTGGTTCTATTGTCCGATCAATCTTTTGTGGTTTTGAATGCTTGGACTACTCTTTTTTACCATCAGTTTTTCTGCTAAAACTCTGTATTTTATTATCAAATTTTGTTTGATTTTTGCCTGTTACATATAACGTAATTGGCAACAAGTTACAAATGCATGATTTTGATGAATAACTGTTATACCACCAATGGTTCAGGCCTCTTGATTCTGACTTGCTCATGATACTCAATCAAGTGCATCTACTCTTTCTGTGATGGACAGCAACTGAAGCCAATCGCTGAAGCATGTAGAATATTATTAGATATTTCTGTCATATTTCAGAAGTTGATATTGTTATCAATATAGACATGTAGTTTGTATTTTTTATCTCTGGTGTAAACCTACAATTTGGTTCTGCCTACACTTTTGTTCAGGTATTAAATTGACAAGATTTGGAAGAAGTATTTAGTGTAAATAATTTCAAAATGTGAGTTGTTGTCTTAAGTAGCAGCTGCCTTTAAGCTGAATGCAATTTATTTATTTATTTGTTGATTATATTTTACTGGATATTTTTTATTATATTTGATTTTTCTTCTGTTTTTCTTCTGTAATTTTAAGACCGCATGAAACAAGAGGTCCCATCAAAGTCGGTACAAATGTTCGGCGAACGACGTACGTGGTTGAAGAATCTCAAGGTTTCGACATCAGCGACATCGTGCGTCAGATATCTTCTGCAGTCAATGTGTCGTCTGTTTCTGGTGGAGCCACTTCAGCGAGCGACGTGAAACTTGCCGATGTCATCAAACGGGTGTCCATTAAAGCTGGAAAAGAGTCCCTGGGTGAGAAACGACATCAAGAATCTGAAGCAGATAAACATTTTGAAGAGTCGTCTGCTCGATCTGAAACTATTAATAGTACCACAGACATGAAGCACACTCGACCTTTGGCAGGTCCTGTATCTAATCAAAACCAGGTGGACTCTCATTTTGCAAAGGGTTTCAGGGAATCGTCCGTTGTTGAGAGTAAGGATAGACATGGCAAAGAGATAGTTGTGACGGAGACGGAGCAATCCATAAATGAAGAAAGTGATTTCATTGTTGGCTGGAGTTTACATAGATCTCGGTATCCAGCACAACGTGTGGATGGAATGAACGCTAGAAGTGCCCAGGGAGCAAAATGCTCTAGTTCTGGTGATACTTCAATCGCGGGTTCAGGAAGGTCTTTAAGTGATCAGAGCACCACGTCTGCTTCAAACGGAGCAGAAGCCGCACAGTGTACCAACTTGGAACGACAAAGCGACATCAATAAAAAATCATCAGTGGTTGTTGCATCCTATATACCTACATCTACTGCAGCATCAGCTAAGCAATTGCCTACAGCTAATGTAGCAGCAAAGCAATTTCCTATTGCTGATGTAGCAGCAAAGCAATTGCCTACAGCTGATGTAGCAGCTAAACAGTTTCCTGCAGCTGATGTTTCGGCTAAGCGATTGCCTACAGCTGATGTAGCAGCTAAACAGTTTCCTGCAGCTGATGTAGCAGCAAAGCAATTGCCTATAGCTGATGTAGCAGCTAAACAATTTCCTGCAGCTGATGTAGCAGCTAAGCATATATTTACAGCTGTAAGTGAATCTGCTAAGCAGCTGCCTGCAGTTCCTGTAGCATTGACTAAGCAGTTGCCTACAACTGCAAGTGAATCAGCCAGGCAGTTGCCTACATCTGCAAGTGCATTGACTAAACAATTGCCTACAGCTGTAAGTGAATCGACTAAGCAGTTGCCTTCAGCAGCTGCTTTAGCATCGGCTCAGCAGTTGCATATAGTTGCTGCAGTAGCATCACCTAAACAGTTATCTGGAGCTGATGGTGCATTATCTAAGAATTTGCCTGCAGGTGCTACTACATTAAGTAACAGAACGAATAGTAGTAAAATTCCGAGGTCGACTGATGCAGATATAAAGTCTTCTAAGCTAGCCATTATTAATTCTCAGAGCAGTAGAAATAGTAGCACACCGAGTACAAATGTTGCACAGTCTCCAAAGTCTCGTAATCCGGATCTTGCTAGAAGCTCTGTTGACTCTCCTGGCACTTCTGACCCGTTGTTAGAAACAGTGAAGAAAGTGAGTAGATCGGAACGTATGGGTGCAGGAAGGTTACCGGAAGATAAGGTAGGTTCGAAGGTGATTGGACGCAATGACCGTGTTGATCCTAACAAAGCTCCTCTCATGTCCTTGGGTGATCTCTCTGAAGCGGGTAAAGGTCGTGAAGATATCCGCATACTTGACGTTAATCCCGCAGGGTCTGATAACCTGTGGCAGGCCATGAATGCATGTCTTCCGGAGGATGGTGACTTGTTTAACTCGCCGCGTTTAAGTATGGCCCATGTAAGATCTCGAAATCGACTGGATTTGGATGATGATTCGGGTGATGTTACGCTTTCACACAGTGGCGCTAAGGGAGATGATGCTGTTGGTAACAACTCTAGCTTACCACAATCTGGTTCGTTAGTCGGAGAAGCTAGTAAACAAGTTGCACCTATGCTTGTATCACAGCCAGCTAATGCTGAAACTAGGAGCTATCGTAGCAATGGCATTATTAGCGGACAACCTGGCATATCGGTCGATGAGAATAAATCATCTAGCAATAACCATGTGGGAGACATTAGAAATGGGCAGAACTTAGTCGATATTGCAGCCTGTCAGGCAGCGGTAGATAGAAACAGCATCTGTGTTAATCGTCGTACATTATCGTTTGACGAGGGTATCGGACATAGTGTAGATGCTACTGCGTTTAGTAGTGACGTTTCTTCTGTCGGACAGCCGCCTTGCGTTACCAGGAACCAGTGCAATGTAGGAGGTCAGTCGGTGCACCGGCGTAATCTTTCGCTGTTGAACAATGATGCCATGTTTATGTCAGAAGATACATTCATAACATTATCCGGTTCCACGGTGAACTCTCATGGCATTGCCAATGAAGATCAAGGAGGGGCGTCGGTGGACTGGTCTAGTAACGTGAGAGGAGTCGTGCATCAGAATACTGGTGCTGTTAGTTCCTCGCGCAGTCACTCGGTGTCGCCATCTGTGCAGCGCAGAGGCGTCGGTCATCAGGTCATACCTATCTCCACTGCCCAGTTTCTGCCACAGAGTAAGTTTACAGTCGATTATTTTCAATTTGTAATTCATTGATCCGTGTATAAACTATTGTTTCAAATTATAGACACTATCCTCTGTGTTCTTGAGATTCTGGCAATTGAGGAGACTCCCCATGTTCTTTCACTGAGCTGTCAATAGTAGAAAGGATCAATATATAATTAGTTATTACATCGGAAATTCAAATGATTTGAGAATTAAGATGACAGGGTAACATTGTGTATTATACTAAGTGCGGATGGAATGCGGCCCCTTGCAACATTTTTCAATGATTGCTTTAATCCGAACCTGTATCATTAATACTTTAGAAACAGAATCTGTTTATCAAGTTTATAAATTTGACTAAATTGGTGCAGCAGTATCCATCCAAGATATAAAAAGTAGGAAATTTTAGTTGAAATTTCCAAGTAGCTTATACATGCATTGTGCATTACTTCATTGCTTTCAACAAGATTATCAATGCCTTTAAATTATTTAGTTTGGTTATGTTTAGCTTTGATGATAGGTTTCATTAATGTGTTGATTTGCAAATGAATCTTTTTAGCAAAGTTGCAGTTATTTATTATTATTTATTATTATTACTAATAATGTTGTGATGGTTGATGAAATTAGTTTAAGTTTTAAAACTTGTGTGCGTTTGTTTTATTGACTCTGTGGAATGAGCGTGTTGTTTTATGTCAGACGTACAAGTTGCTGGTGCGAATGTTCGCTCGCAAATCTGTCACCCCGTCCGCATCCCTCCTCGCATACACGTCCCGGGTGTCGCACTGATCGGATCTCCTTCGTGCGTCGCCGTACCCGTCTCGAATCTGAACAACTTCTGGATGCACGTGCGAATCAGTGTGACGCACGTCAGTGTTGACGGTGTACCGGTTGGAGTACAGTCACGTGGCAATCAAGCGATGCAGGGCACCAGCTTGATCTCTGCCGTCCCTTTCATCGTGTGCGATAAGTTGATTCTACCAGCTGGATCAACCGAGACTATCAAGGTTAGAAAGAATTTTTGATGATGTTAGCTGTTATATTTTCATTTTGATCACATATTGTAATATTAGGCTCTGTTTGTAATGAATTCTCCTGTTTTGAGTACGCAGTAATGGACTGTTAGTGATGGACGTGATATTGTTTGCCATATATTTAGATATATTTTGTCAGGATGAGATTGTGTTTTGAAATTTATTTGGATTTGTATTACATTAAAATTGCACTGTACAGAGTACAGTTTGTGAGCATCATTTTCAATTGTGACAACAACAAACTAATAATGAAAATACTGGAAAATTTCTAGACGTCAGACTTGTGATAATGATAATGATAACTTATTCCATTTTTCCTCCATTGATATGCATGTATTAAAGTACATCGTGATTACTGATGCCTGATTTCTTGATGAATTATTCAGTTTGATTTTTCAGGTGATATTTTCTCCCACTCAACCCGGCAGATACAATGCCCAGCTGTCTCTCGTTGTAACCCAGCCTTATCAGGACAGTAATGTTAGCACTGTAGCAGCACTGCATGGTACTGCTGAACATCTTATTGTTGAGGTAGGTGCTTTTTCAGTCATATCCCCTTGTCCTGTAACTCAATTTATGTGTGCCGTTTCATTCATGAGTATTTTTTTTATATGGCAAGCATTGTGATTGATTTACGTTTAATCATGTGTTTCATGATGATATTAAGATAAGTGCTTTGGTGTTGTCAGGCACCATTACGGTATGTTTACTCACGTGCATGTTTGAAGGATGGTTTGCATAATGTTGAGTAACCAGACGGGAAACATAGATTATTATTGATGTAGAATTGTGAGAGCTTCATTTTGACTTTTTTGGAGCAATTCTTTGTCACATCTGCGAGTCTGAAAGTGTTTTCGTGAAACCTGACTTGCATTATGATATTGCAGACGCAATGTGATGCATAATATACCAACCATTCAATGGCTGCAATCATGGATATCCAGTCAGCATTAATCTCTTAAATTTGTATTCTTGATCTTCTATGGTTTGGAACTTTGACTGGCTGAAAATTGAATTTGTTTGTTCACATTCGCAGTCCATCTCCATGTCTTGGATCTGCCGCGTCAATGTTTTCTTTCAAATGTCAATTATAGACATTTCTTGACTTTACAGCTTAGCTCTTCTTTACACATTCAAATCATCTTCGGTCGCTCCTCTTCTGTGCAGGTCTGACAGTCCCAAAGTTGAATTATACATGCAGTTGAGAATGAGATATGAAATTAAGCTGTTAATAATAACACTTCAATTGAAATAATTTGTTATTAGATGAAAGTTTTTACGTAGAAAATTTTAAAGTTGATTTCTAGTCAGGCAGCGCAATTGTTCACATGTTGAGGATGCTGGAGTTCAGTGTGCTTAACGAATATTCATAATTAGGTTCATTGTATATCAAATGACTGTTGCAGTAATCTGATGCTGGTTCGTAGGTTGTGTCTCCGTCGGATGGTGGAACGTTAGAATTCGGTGCCCTGCCGTGGAGCCGGCAGAAGTTCCTGCACGCGACCTTGGTGAACCGTTGTCACACAGACGTACCTGTCAGACTCTACATGACCTCTGTAAGTCCTGCTGCACTAGAATCTGAGTATGTCAATCTTAGTGAGGATCATCTCAAGCTTCTTTGATCTCGCATTGTTGTTGCATTTCTTAAAATGAGTGAATTAATTAACTTCAAAACTTTAAACTTTAAAAAGGTGGTTAAAGCTTCTGTGAACATATTATCATGCTCATTTAAGTTGAGAAGCAATGAAACCGGCTGTTTGACACTACAGCGTGTCTCTGTTTGTGCACTTCTTTGTAGGTGCTCAAGTACTGTTGTTTGTATGTGATCGTGTACTGTTGTTTGTATGTGTTCATGTACTTGTCTATAGGTTTTTGTGTACTAATGTATATTTCCTTGTGATTCATTTGTTTGTGTCTGTATACTAATATGTTTGTGTTTGTGTATGTGTAGTATTGTGTACGTATGTGTGTGTGCCCATGTATTTGTGTGCATGTGTTCATGTACTTTTGTATGCATATGTACAGACGTCTCCGTGGCAAGGCTTCTACTTTGCAGCTCTACCTGTCGGTGGGGGCAGAGAAGCCGACTCAATGTTGAAAGGTTCAGCGGCTGAACTGCAGGTCTCTTCAGAGTACTCGACGGTTCTACCGGCCGTGAGGGATGACGGCGCCGTGACACCGGTCAATGTCGTCATCATCTTCCGTGCACCAGAACGGCCGGTGGATTCAGGTCGGCTGATTGCAATGAAAAACTTTGTGCGCAGAATTTGACACCATTTTACTTATTATGTGAAGATGTAATGTATTTATATCAATGATGTAAGCTAGTGCTAACTTTGGAATCTGTCACAATCTTTGAACACAAAAAGTAAACAATATAAACAAAAGTTGTGAAAAGTTGTGAATGCGTAAACAGAAAATGTTTATCTCCGTTAATGCTCTTTCTTTGTTACACTGTTTGGACTCGAGCATAACAAACTATTTAACTATATTGAACTGACTAACTGAATAATCATGCAATATTAAATTTTGTTGTCTTGATCTATGGGCTCAAAGTATCAGTTATTTAATTGCTTATGCTATATCAGCATTTCATTACTGATGAGTTTAATATTATTAATATATATTTTGGAATCTGTTTATTTTATTGTGTACTAGTTTCTATGCTTTTATGTACTTGGTTTTTATTCGAGGAACCTTGTGAACAGGTCTTTGGCTATCTTGTGCATTATTATTTTCCACGGATTTGAACTGCTGTGTAGCTATGCCAGCAGTTGAGAACTTCTGGGGTTGGATGCACGTTGAACACCGGTCCGTGACGTGCATGACACTCAACGGTTCTCAACTCGCGTCGGTGTCACTGCACTCCACAGTGGGCACCGCAAGACTGACTGTACCCGGCTCCATGGAGGTATGTAGTGCTCTTTGAGGTTGCGCTATCTGTGATTTAATTGACTGGAAAAATGCAGCTTAATTTCTGTTTTGATATGTTTAGTATGTGGTGTGAGTCGTGGAGCATTTTTGCACTGTAAATTATTATGTTGATTATTCAGTACTTGATAATTTAATAGAGTGTTAATCGTTTTTGTATTGTTACTGTTTGTGCAAACTATTTCTTCCTCAAGCAGTAGATTACTTGGAAGTGTGAGTAAATGTAAAGGGATGATAAGAGAGGAGTGATTGATCAATTATGAACTGACTGAATTAAATAATGCAGTTCAAAATAGAGCTGCCATGTTCCGCCATGTGCACGGCAAAAGCAAACAGCGAGACTGTTGGTGCCAGGAAGAACATCTGGCTAGATAATTGAGCCAAAGTAGAAATCAAGAATGTTGTGTGCCTATGTTCTGCAGTGTTTAAGCGACATGAGAGGCTGGAATGCTTTTCTACAATTTCGTCCTTATTACAGGGGGAAACATTTTTGGTGACGTCCTACCCACTTCGATTAGCCCTAGTGCTACTTGTCGACAATGGCAGTCATAGAATTGGCTGATTGTGATGAATTGAATCCAGCAAAAGATGCAGTTTGTGTCAAATGCATTAACACATAATAAGCTGGAGAAGAAATATGTTTAATGTCAGGAAATTATTCCGGGCAAGAAAAGGTGCAAAGTAAGTTTATTCAGTATGATGTGCCTAGTATTAAATATTTAATGATTATTTATAATCATTTTATCAATGATTTAATCTATTGAGTATTATTTATTTTGATGAAGATGTTGATAATGCCCTGTAATTGTTATGCATGTTAATTGTTGTGACTGTAAGGTCATGAAGTTGAAGGCGGAGACTCCTGGTAAAGGCGGACCCGGTCACATGCTACCTGTACGTAACGGAGGTAACATACCGCTAGAAGTAAGCCTCGAAATTGTCGACCATTCTGATTGGTTCACGGCCACACCGATGCAGATCAGCGTCGAGCCCGGCGGCCAATCAAACGTCACGATTCGTTTTGCACCGACTGCTGAGTTCGTAGCTGAGCGTTGTGAAAGGTGATTACATCGATCGTATTTTTATTTTTCTTTTACCGTGTTGTTATTTTCCCATTATCTGGGCAACATTAGTTACACTGAATTGGAAATTTTTTATATTTTTCCATTTTTTATTGAGTTTTTATTTATGCAAATATTCAGGACTCTGTCTTGATTTGAAAAATTGTAGCAATGATTTGGTGAAAGAAGGCTTTACAAACATCTTGCAGGTTGATAAGGTCTGTTTAGGTTATCTTAACTGCAGATATTCTAAGCAAATTAATTAAAATGGCCTGAAGCTCGATACATTTCTTTATGATAACTTTATTGTAAAGATATATTGAACTCTAGCATTAAGTTATCTTAACACTACTGAGCTATGATGTATTCATTTGTTAGATTATACTCCCCCCCCCTCCACCCCCTGAGATTTAATCACTCATCTATAAACACATATATAATTGTGCTGCACAGACTTCAAAAGTAAAACATTGTTTGTTCTTTCAGTCTGCTGCTACTCTATATTGAGCCGGAGGGACCGACGTATGAGATCCCATTGGTCAGTGAAAGAATCTCTTCTGCCGGCTGCAACCATTCACATTGTACCACCGACTGTTCGTCGCGGCTGCTTAGCAACAAGTCCCGCCTATCTTTTGGGGGCGTGGCCATTGGAAAGCCTGCGTTAGTACACAACTGCATTTCTTATGTTTACTATAATACTGATAGATTAATTAACTTAAAAGAAATTGGTTTTATGACTTTTAATTCTTTTGCTTGATAGCATTATAGATATTTAATCAGCAGTGTGTCATCCTAACTTTTTATTCGATCTGTTTTGTATTCATAAAGTCTAAGTGATAATTATTGGTGCAGTTTGTCTTGGCAGTGTGCCAAGTTGACAAGAGAATTATTCCGAATGCATCAGCTGCTCCAACTTATCTCTGAACGATTCGTTGAAGCTGATGTTCCTTGTCTTCTAGAGCAATCAGAATTGTATTGACTGATTCATCCTTGGACTGATCATCAGAGTATAGAAATGAAGGGAGATGTTACCGTTATGTTGTGTGTGTTACAGTTGTGTTGTGTGTGTTATCGTTATTTTGAAAAGTCTTTGTACACTATTTTGTTGGTTAGGCTTGAGACAGTAATTCTTCGTAGTAGTTCTACCGATGTATTGAAGCTGAACGTTGAAGTGGCAAGTTCTTCGTCTTCAGATTTTCAGGTACCAGTTGATTTTTTTTGGGGGGGGGGGGGGATTTTTGTGTTCTTAAACTTATTGTACATTTAGATTGTACTACATACAGTGATTCTACACTGCTTGGGCGAGCAGTCTTATTTAAGGGTTTTATGGATTATTTCGTAAATAGTTGTAAATCTTTAGTGCATACAATAATTGATGGATCCCCTTGATTATAGATTTTAGATTGGATATTATTTGGCTTGTGTACATTGTAATTCGTTGGTGTAAAGTTTATTAAATTAACCTTCCATGCCTTGATTTGGTCTGGATTAGTCAGCAGCTCTGCGTCTTATTGAGTCTTGTATTGTTTTGTTGTAGGCTTATTATGTCTATCAATTGTTCATATGTGATGAACTTTAATAGTTAACATATTCTATGGAGTGCTGTTTGTACAGGCCTGTGCTAGCCTATTATTGTATTTGGGAAAAATGCATGGTTTAGATACTGTTTTATATCTCATTATACACTGCTCAGTTTGAATTGTCGTTCTTGTTTATTGTGAAGATGCTACGTCGGTACGGACATCGTGAGAAGCAGATATCCAGCATGGAGGTGCTGCTGGATCCTGGTCGCGACTGTCCCATTGATGTCCAGTACATACCGAGGAGAGTCACAGCCAGCGAGGCCAGGCTTGTCATCCACATCCGAGGACATGCCAGCAAGTTCTCTGTACGCATTCTCTCAGTATACAGTTAGTGTTTGCGAAACTAGCTATCGTCTTTCGGGAAATCTACGTCTGCATATCTGTACAAGTGTCGATGAGTTCACTAGTGGTGTTCTTCCCAGGCCAGGACGGTAAGGAGATGTGTCCCAGTATACTTGAGTATCGGCAACTTCATGAGCGAGGTGTCATGTTGCCATTTCGAATTTACAAACATGTAGAAATCTGGGATTACACTGGAAGTGTATTATGATGTCACTTACATCATTGTGTTTAAGATGCCCAGTGAAGTTATGTTTTACAATAGACCCACCACGTTCCTCCATATTCTCTATGAGGCGAGCAGCCAGTGGCGGCGCCATGGTCTAAAAGTTGCAGGGGACAAAAGAGAATAGTTGGGGGGTTTTTCCCCCCCAGTCAAAAAGTTGGGGGGTTTTTGAAAATATATATCGCTTGTAGTCCTAATCATTGTGTCATGATCGTGTGACGTGATTGGGAGGGGGTTGAGGG
>JAQFYQ010000107.1:0-22266 GCA_034694885.1 Buchholzia appendiculata | reverse complement strand
GTCTGTTGTCTCCCTGTATGTTGCTGTCTGTTGTCTCCTTGTATGTTGCATTCTGTTGTCTCCCTCTGTGTTGCAGTGTGTTGTCTCCCTGTATGTTGCATTCTGTTGTCTCCCTGTATATTGCAGTCTGTTGTCTCCCTGTATATTGCTGTCTGTTGTCTCCCTCTGTGTTGCTGTCTGTTGTCTCCTTGTATGTTGCTGTCTGTTGTCTCCTTGTATGTTGCTGTCTGTTGTCTCCCTGTATGTTGCTGTCTGTTGTCTCCCTGTATGTTGCTGTCTGTTGTCTCCTTGTATGTTGCATTCTGTTGTCTCCCTCTGTGTTGCAGTCTGTTGCCTCCTTGTATGTTGCTGTCTGCTGTCTCCCTCTGTATTATCGCCCTCTGTGTTGTAGTTTGTTGTCTCCCTCTGTGTTGCAGTTCGTTGTATCCCTATCTGTTGCCGTCTGTTGTCTCCTTGTATGTTGCTGTCTGTTGTCTCCCTCTGTGTTGCTGTCTGTTGTCTCCTTGTATGTTGCTGTCTGTTGTTGTCTCCCTCTGCTGTCTGCTGTCTCCCTCTGTGTTGTAGTATGTTGTCTCCATCTGTGTTGCAGGCTGTTGTCTCCCTGTATGTTGCATTCTGTTGTCTCCCTCTGTGTTATCTCCCTCTTGTGTTGCTGTCTGTTGTCTCCCTGCGTGTTACAGTTGTGTTGTGTACATAAGCAACAGTCATATCTCGTCATGTTGAGCACAGCTATGACTAGCCATAGCGGCGGTACCAGGGAACATCGCCGCGGTACCAGGTGCTGTATTTCCACGCAGACTATAACTTCATCGAGACTCGCTGGCACGTCCATGGCGCCACTGTCGGACACTCTAATCGTTTTTAAACTGTAGTCGGCCAACCCCCACTCCCCCCCCCCTCTCCTTGTCCGTTGGATATTCATTGTACAGACAGTTGATTATATATCCCACGGTGGGACTCCTCCTCCCTTTCCTCGACGTGACCATTTTAAGCTTATCCTATAATGTGAGAAATGGTCCCTAAGGGCTTCCCCAGGGCGACGCTGCTCCACTGCGTTGCTGACCATTGTTTGGTGACATCGGATTGAGATGTTCTACAAGGTTTAAACAAGCTACTGTTTAGGTTAGAGATGTTATCAGCCACTCTAAGTATGTTTATAAGATATATTAGCTAGATAGTGTTTGCTAAATATAGCAACAAGTGGTAATTATGTGTAATTTTATTACCGTTTGGTATTTTCTGAGGATGGGGTGATAAATGACCAGAATTGGCGAGCCTTGAGATAGGAAAGACATCTAGTAGATTGTGCACTTCAGCCACAGAATGAATGTTTTATTATGTATGCTATGCAATTTTTGAAATAGAATATTGTTATAATATGGTGAAACAAACACAATTTCAAGATTGCAAATTAGAAATCTAGCATCGAAGTTGAGGCGCTCAGCCGAGAGTTGACCGAAAATAGCACAATCAGATGTAGGAAGCATGCATAATTGTTGTTTAAGTTAATCGCAGCTTAGTCGCACCTTTTCAGGTTTTAGGCTTGGAGTTTGACAAATGTTTAGTATTTTGTTATAAAGATGGTAGCATTATTACCTTTGAGCATGCCTTGGTGAACCTATAGTTGATTTTATCTTCTTCTCTGCCATACCATTTGTCTGATTACGAGTCAGTTTTATAAGCTGAAAGAATTACATGAGTTTTGATTGTTTTAACAGTTTGTAAGACTTCAGCATTGACAAGTTTTGTCTTATATTTAGGCCGTTCTGTCGCCATAGGTGCTCCGGTCAAAGTTGGGCCTATTGGCGCCGGGGTGTCTGTCATAAGTGTTACCACAGCTGGATTTTGCCCCGCGGGTAGTATGTGAGCAAGTGACCGCTGGGCGGCGCCCAGTTTGGTAGGGTCAAAGTAGCTATGGTACATCATGTTTGTAAACGACTTCCTAAAGATAACTTGTTCACTCTGGATTCAACCTGACCATCTTCCTTCATTTGCCTCTGCACTTTGTAATAAGAACTTTATATTGTATTGCGGTGCGATTTTTGACAGATTAAAAAAAATGAGATTTCAAATTTAACAGTTTGACCCGGAATGTTTTATGTGAACATCAACATTGGAGGTTTAAAAATCTGCTTCCTGCTGTGATATTGTAGCCTGATGTCATTTTACCGTGTTCCTACCAATATAAAGTTTCTATCAAATTTTTCTGTCAAGCTCCCACAAATGCAGAGTTCGTACCAATTCTGCTTGGCAATGAATTCCTACCATTGCAGAGTTCCTACCAATGCAGAGTTCCTACCAGTGCAGCGTTCCTACCAGTGCAGAATTCCTACTAGTGCAGAATTCCTACCAATAGATATGTCCCACAAAATTAATGCAGATTCTACCTGATTGTTCGGTGCAAAGTTCCAGTGAGAAATTACTACGATTGGGGAGTACTTTCAGATAGATCATTTTTCTTCCTTGCGTGACATGTGAGTATTCAACCTCCCTCCCCTGCTGTGCGAGTCTTCCCCTCTCACCCCCGCCCCCCTCACAGGTCGTTTTTGTCGACGTCTGCTGTTTTCAAATGTACAAAGGGCGCCAAGACCATGCAGTGGGGCCGCGGCACGTTGTCGCTGTTGTGTCCATTGTTGAAGTTGAGTTGGTGCTGTGGTAAGCCTGTGATATAATTTGAAGGGTTTCCGGATGGATAAACATTTATGTTTGGGGAGTGAAAGAAATAATACTGGAGTCAGGGTGTGTTGAAGTTTGTCATTGACTTTCATTGTTCATGGCGAGGGAGGGGAAGAGGGAGGGCGTCATATGTGTGGGGGGGGGGGGTCTGCAGCTGCCGAGTTCTGTCATGGGATGGGGGGGGGGGGGGGCAGAGGCAGTACTGTAGCTGGAGTACCATCATAGGCGAACCAGCTAAGAGAACACAGTATTTGTCTATGTTATGTAATATGTAAATATTGCAGTGGATTTATGTACAATATCGAAGTCTGTTGTAAGCGATAGTGTATTGAAAATTCGCCACAAAAGCTTTGGGTGTATTTTTAACAAGATCTTTTTACAACTATTTGGCGCTCAATTTCGCATATTGGTCTTTTGTAAGTAGTTTATGAATAAGCCAGTGCTTCTAATATTATATCGTCCTGCCTTTCTAGCTGATATAAAATTATTATATTAGATGATGCATTCACTAAAGTTAATAGAGCACACGGGAATACACATATGTGTGCGTTTCGTATACAATTTTTCTTGTTAAAGTATAATATAGCATTTTTTAAATTTTTAGACATTTAGTTCCTATTTGCACAAAATCGCATCGATTGTGGCATCTGTGGGCATAGCTGTTAATATAATCTTTATTCGTCATCAAAATAAATGACAGCCAGACAGTACAAAGAAAACCAATATACAAAGCAAACTTAATCCTCGTTTGGCCTCCTAATGAATTTCAGTTGATGTTAGAATTTTAATTTTGCATATTGCGAGTCTGAGTGTGCCTTTTGTGCCAGAGTTTTTCTTTTAGAGACAGGTTCCTTTTCCCGTTTTCTTTTCCGTTCGAGTTCTCTTTTTTGGATTGATTACCCCATTACTAATGTTCATCATTGTTATTCTTATTTTGCTAATGATATAATTTATATTGTCGCCGACTGTGTTGCCATCGCGTTCAGTGCAAACTCGTAATGTTCTTTCTTTGCTGGTAAGATGTTTATCGATCTGTGTTCCTAATCGTTGCTGTTGCGCGGACCCCCTCCTCCCTCTGGATTCCTCCCGCCTCCCTCTGGACTCTCCCTCTCCCTCACGCCACTTCGAGCTTCATTAGAGGACTAATATTAGAAGTCCATAATGATGTTTTCTATGCTCGAGTTGCCAGCTTGAGCGTCATGATTTGTTTTGTCAGAGTTTTAATTTGCCAGTTTCTGTTTTCAAATTTCCCATTATTTTAAAGAATGCACAGTTGGTTTTATAATTTGTAAAAGCGCTTTATTTATTGGCGTTATTTACTTTGCATTCTGTTTATCCGCTGTCGTGTCGTGTTGCAATTAAATAAGATTGCAATGTGAAAATGTGTATTGTGCAGGAATACCCGCCCCTGAAAGTCTAAGTGAAAATTCACCATGATCAGTTGTTGACTTTGTTTATCATAATATTTTATCTAGTAGTAATTTGTGAGGTTGTTGACCATTAATCTATATTCTTAGTAATCTGTGGTACCCGAAATGTGCATTTATGTTGATCATTAATTATTCTTGCAAGCTTATATTGCCAGTAATTGCGAATGTGTGCAATGAAGGCTGAAATTTAATGAATAACGAAATAATTGTACTTTGAATATCCAATAGTATACTATTAGTTCAGTTGTATACCTGGTACTGGTAATTGTAGTATGAATCACTATGTACTGCAAAAATTACCTTAAGTTGAATATCAGCACGTTTTTGTTACATTACGTTGATTATTTAGCTAGATGAACCTTAACCAATCATGGGGCTTCCTCGCCAATCAAGTTATCTGTTTATTGACTGTGGTGCCTTATGTTAAATTTTAAACGAAACCGTGCAGCGAGGTTGTTAAACATTTCCATGTACGGTTTCTTTTGTAACTTAAAACTCTGTAGAAATATATAATTTTTTAAATCTATTTTTAAAGATGATTTGTCTCCTTTGAGTTGCTCTAATCAGAGTTGACATCAACTAGCACAGACGATGTCTCTGTTGCACACTACTCGACAGTCCAGCCCTGTTAAACATGTCAGGGCTCCAACAGTGGAGCTTACACTGCGCGCAGTTGTTTATGTGTTTAAGAGTGTTTAGCATCATATCAGATTTGTCTGTCATTCGGTGTTTTCATTATTTGAACATCTATATTTATAACTGTTTTTAAACAGTAACGGACATTTGCTCATCATTTGTATGTGTATTTGTATGTTCATGCATTTTTTCTATGTTTAATGAACTGTCAATTTTGTGCTTGTATAATTATGTTTATACGTATATATAATTTCATGTTCAGTTTTGTAGCTATTCATATATGTTTATTTGTATGTTTATTTGTTTATGTGTTTGTGTACATTTTCATCTGTGTATTTTTTAGATATCAATTAATATGCTTATATAATTTTCAGTTTCCTTACTTGTATGTTTATTGAAAGTGCTTGATCATTTTTGTGTATGCATAGACGCATTCAGTATAGGACTTGATGATGATGGGTAATTGTCCAAGTTTAGCTTGTGTGCAGCACAAACGTTATGACAATATTTATCACAATGTTGAATGTCCAAATATGTACCGGTAGCCTAATCGATGTATTCAATTAAATGCGTAAATATTCATTCATATGAGACAGGTGATAAATAAAAATATGTGATATATAATAAGAATGAAACAATGTCTATCTGTTTGTCTGTATCTCTCTCTCTCTCTCTCTCTCTCTCTCTCTCTCGTTCTTTCTTTCTTTCTTTCTTTCTTCATATTCTTTGTATGTAGTTCATTCGGCCTCATACTGTCTTAGTCTCAACTCTCTATCCAGACCATATATGAAATAGTTTAGGTGCAGTAAGTAAGTAAAGCGGTTGGTGTAATAAACATGTCCTACGCTGCAAATATAAATCGTCCTGTGTTTGTTTACACACTGCGACAGGCGAATTGTATTTGTTTAGCGCTTAATTTTAATTTCACAGCGTTTTTTTTCTAACCGAAATTACGACTACAAAGAAATCGAACCGCCGATCGCGAGTTCTAGCTAAGCCTTGACGGTAAACATCGACCGCTGGGCCGCCAGTCGTGTTAAATATTAATCTTGTGTTTGGCCAACAGGTAAAGCACTCGGCGAGACGTCGTCTGTTGGTATTGCGGTAATAAGAAGTTGGCTTGCTGTCTACCTGTACAGTTGTCGGCGCAGTGGATAATTAGAATATATGTTGTTAATCACATTGATCAGTTTACCTGGTTCACGGCCTGATTGATTGATTTTCTATCTGTATCTCTCGAACGGGTTTCCAATAGGATAGATATGTTGTGATCTTTTCGTGGCTCAATATGCCAGTTAAATTAAGTAAAGACATTTTTGGTAATTTTGTTTCACCAAATGAAGACTCGGCTCTTCGAGTCTTTTTGTATGAATTTGTTTAAGCCATCTTTTCAAAGTTTCCTTATTCTAAGTCACATTATGAACAAGGCCGTTTGATTAACTTAATAACTCATGTTTCTAGCACATAGCAAATGGAGCCAGCAAGAATCCGACAGATGCGTCTAAGAGGATGTTTAGCTTGGATGTAGTAGAAGGAGAAGGAGGAGAAGGAGGAGGAGGAGAACTGAAACGTGACTTGATTCAACAGAGGCATTTCCTATACTGAACACACTTGTGTAGACAGAAATTCAGCTATATTGAAAACATCCTGCTGCAGTCTGCTGCACTGCAGACCTAGTAGACACTCAGCTGACTTCCTGTCTCTATACTAGAGCCAACATTAACCTGATCATATTTTATGAGCAGCAATTGAAAAATGTGAGAGACGTCGGCGGCTTAACAATCAGAGAGACGTCATGCTGATTGCTGAGCAAGAACAGGGAACTTGAGTCATTGCAATAATTATAAACTCATTGAGCCACGGCTTGCAGGGACAATGCAGTGTTGGCATAAGGTTGGCATAGGTTGGCATAAGGTGCATAAGGTGTTAGCGCAAGGCGCAATTAATATGTTGATTTTGATTTCACCTGCAAAGGGTGAAGTAGTTAGGTTTTGTTGAATTTGATGCTGGGCCTTTTTGCTACTCACTGTAAGGCTACTACTGAGGTGGCGTGGTTTGGGTTTTGTACTGACACATTCATCGAGCAATTTTTAATGTGACTTGGTCATAACCAATGTTATTCATTGTCACCATATGAGTCAGGCTGCGGAAATGCATTACCAAGTGTAATGCTATAATAATTATTATTATTTTGTTCTTATAACAGTATTTCGTACAAGCCGCTACGCTGATGACTAATTTTTATATCTTCTGAAATTAAATAAATTATTATTGTTACTAAAGATCTATACTCGCGTTGAATTTACATGTCGAGTCTATACTTTGATAAATGTGTTTTTTGTTTATTGAAGCGAAACCCCTTAAGTCAAGATTTAATACACCGCTAAGCACTTTTAGAGATAAGTCGATGTTGTACCACCTCGCCTGCAGTGTTAACACACTCGTGAATAGGACCTATAGGTACGAGTGAGTGTGTTCGAGGCACGGAAGTTGTGATGAAACAACGGACACTTATAAAACGAAAACAATACAGAAACTAAATTCAACACAAAAATGCTGTAATGAAAGTTAAACAATGCTATCTAATCACATGAGAATACACTTAAGTGAGATGTAAACTTGTCTGTGATTGGTTCGTTGCAGATGCTTGAACGAGTATTGCTCGCGGGAAGAGACCTCCGTACGCATCATGCCCGGGACGTATCAGACTAAGGATTAAGGTTGTAAGTCTTGGAAGACAGACAGTTGAGAGGATTCCTGCATTCCAAGGACCGTCAGCTGCCGTCTTCAAGTCCCCCGGATCAGTAGAACACAGAACAAGAACGGAATGAATGAACGTAGGAACGTGATGGAGAAATCCTCATCCTGTTGCTCCTTCCCTATGCGCTCTGTTGGATTATACATACTATGGATTGTATGGATTACCGTAGAACAACACTGCACTGCCGTAGATCTATGTAAGTATTGCCTAGCTTCTGCTTCGCTTGTTATTTTCAAATTAGACCAGTAATTTGCGTCAACGAAGCCGAGCTAATGAGAACCGGGAGTGTGCATTGTTTTACCTTGATGTGTTCGTCTGATGTTCAACGCTTATGTGCTTATGTCCTTTCGTAATTTTCAGCATTATGAAATATTACTTGTCCGCGTATTTTTTGTGACTTGTATTAGACAGGTAAATAGAAGTTAATTTGTAAAATTGAAAACATTATTAAACCATCAATGAACTTTGTATTCAGTCAAATTATTGCACTTGCTATCGAGCGTGAAAAAAATTATCGAGATATGTAAAATATTTATGGGCGAATTACATTTGACCCGGTACCACTTCTTAATTTTGTTCTTTATGAGTTGGACCTATGAGTTGGTTAGTATGGGAATTCAAACATACAACATGTTTTATTTAGCTTATCAATGACGATTCTTTCAAGTATTCTATGCAGCATCTTGTACTGATATTTCTAAGAGAAATGCCTAAAGTTGATTGACGTCAAACTGTCAGTTTGCTTGTGAAGTCTATAGCCTCATTACCACTGGAAGCCAAAATATCCAGTAAGATTTAATTAATCAATAGTGCGATCTCTTTTATCAATATAAATGTCGCCTGACATTAATCCCAGCAGGATTTTGGTTCAAAGCTTTAAGCGCTTGACCAGCTTCTTCCATACCAGAGACCACGATGTGGTGGAGGAGAAGGAGAGGGAAGAGGGGGAGGAGGAGGAGGAGGAAGAAGAGGGGGAGGAGGAGGAGGAAAGATGGAGGAGAAAAAGGAGAATGAAGAGGAGGAGGCAGAATGCTTCCTGGCTGCGTGTATTGAATAAGTTGACATGACTTTCTGAAGTGAAGTGAAGCTGTCAAAGTGATTGGAGACTGGGATTAATTTCTTTGATTACTTGCTCTCACCGATCTGCTGCCACTGCTCATTTCGCCAGCATCGCGTTTACTTCACAATGTTCGATCAATGTTGACACTGGACAAGTTGCTTAGTATCCAGTTTGTAAAACTGTTTAAACATACTTGCAGCATTGGTTAATTTATATTGTATTTATGCATGACTTACTTGACTTAAAACCTTGGCGAGACAGTTGTCCGCATTGGCTGCCCTGAAACGCGTCTCCACATGACCCTGTCCAGGGTTAATCTTCCCGCTTCTTGTATTGTTAGTCCACGATCTTGACAATACTCTCTGATGCAATCAATCCATCTTTTCTTTTGGCATCCTCTACTTCTTCTGCCATGAACTCCTCCATTAATTGCAATCTTTGGTAGCCGATGTTTTTCCACTCTAATGTTTATGCATAAACGGATACTTATAATAACACCGAGATCGCTCAATGGAGATTTGCACTTCAGTAATTGATGTCTGTTGACGGCGTCGTTTTACCATTGTAAATGTATAGAATGCAAAAAAATAAGATTGAATGCAACTTCTGACAACAGCTCTAATAGGAGGTTCAATTTTATCTCGTGATATCAAATTTAAACTCGTATTAGAATATCCTGATGGGGGAGGCCCTGGGAGGGTGGTGGAACGTCGTGTGCTAATCATAAATTTGCATCATTTTAAATTAGCCACATAGTTAGTAGCTATCATTGGAGCACTAGTCTTCTTGAAATGCTGTGTAGAGAGTGACATTAAATTAATTAATGCATGATTACGGGGTAGAGATCAGGACTTGCATTTACTTAGTGCCAAGAACTTGATGCCTCTCTTTGTCCTTAGTGCCGCCTTTGACTGGCGAGCTAGAAAACGTTGTCCTATGGCTTGTAGATTTGCTTGTTTCTGTGCTAAAAGTAGCTAAGGTTAGAACACTGATTAGGTCCAGGCGTGAACGAGCGCTGAGCGGTTCGTTGATCGGTTCTTTATTAGCGCTACGATAAAGTAGCCGTGTGAGAACGATGCCCCAGCGGCCAGGTGTTCAGCAAACTTCGTCCAATCATCTAAGCAGGAACACATTTCTTACAGAGAATTTACACTCCCTGTAATAACAGATTCGTGGAAGCACTTTGTCTCTGCGTAGAAGTCAATATTGGACCTGTGAAATGTACTTAAAAAAGGAAGAGGATGGGGTAGAAAGTTTGTTTCAGCCTTTTCTGATCGTTTATGATCCAAATCTATTTTCTATTTGTTTCAGGATCTATGCTAATGCATATATTAAAACTAGGCTACAGAACAGAAAAAAACACATTAATTTTGCGAAAATTGAAACCACGTCGTATTAAATTATTGATTGTGTGAACTTTTTCTTATTGGATAAAAGGTTACAGGATAAAAGTGACGGTAGTATGATGTAAAATAATTACACTGGTAGTACAGTAAATAATAATTATTACATTGGTAGTACATTGCAAAATAATTATTAATGCATCGCTGAATCAGATTGAACTACGGTCATGTCTTATTGAAAGGCCTAAATATTCTCATGTCACCAGCAGACCCATAATCAGAATTTCATTTAGGAGGAGGTTTTGACGTTGAGAAATTTTAAACAACATTTTTTCTTAAAATTTTATCGACCTTTTTCGAAGTTTTCATTTTGGCAGGAGGTTTACGGTGTAAAATTTTGTTAGAGAACGGTGCGTGGCATCGACCAAAGCATCCACCGATTAAGAAAAACATTTCACAATTGTGGGTCAAATCCGTACCCAGCCCCCCCCCCCCTTAAGAATGGCTCTAATCGCCAGTGTCACCAATACTATCTTGATAAGATTTGTAGGATTTATGAATAGCCACGGCTTTGAGTAGGATTCGGTACAAGAATTACAGCTCGTTTCGGCTTGTCTACTAAATAGGAACATCATTGGTAGTCGAAAGTTGCTGCTAATTCACACTTGCTAATTATTGTTCAAACTTGCTACTTCGTATTTTGCAATTGCCACCACTCCACATTTGCCAAGTTTTGTACATTGTACTGGTACTTGCCTTGTTTATTTTGTTGTGGTAATTATTTGAATGATAGTTCTTGAAGAACGGTACTCGCACTATTTTTAATTTAATTGATTGATGAATTTGTTCTTGCATTAACTCCCTGGATCTCCCTACCGTCCCAGTGGAGGCGTCACTCTCTCTTATCTCTCTCCTTGTGCAAATTGAATCAATTCTCATCTTCACTATCATCTGCCGTTAATTAATGTATTAAGTCAGAGGCGGTTGGACCTCCTACTAATTCAGCGTACTGATATGCTGAGCAAGCCAGTGTATTGCAAGTGAGTGTACGGATGGACAAACATATGGCAGACATACCCTAGCGATGAAACACAAGACAAACATAGCCGCCAGCAGTTGTGTTCTTATCAGAAAGCGTTAATCAGTTCAGCATTATTAACACAGGGTAATATGATATGTGATTGCATGTTTTATGATTCCCAATCATTTTGCCTTGTGGCATTTATATTGTACCGGTACTACATTTGTTCAACAAAAGTAACGCTAGAGTGCTTTTTATATAAGTTTATCTCCTCTGAAGTTCATGTCCGTCAAAAAATAATGAGTCACGAAATCAAATCACTTAAATAGTGGTAACAGTTTTATTGTTTTAATAAATTATAATTTATAGTGGCATTAGTTTACTTTAAAACTCATGTTAATACCAGTTTGTAGAAAATATCAGTCTATCCATTATGTGAAGTTCTGTGCATTTTCGTTGTGTTTGTAATAGAAGAATGTGTCAGTTGTGACGCTATAGGTGGCATATGAACATAATGTTTAACCAGTGGCAAATTAATGTGTTTGGGATGACACTGTTGTAGCCGAGCGTTCGTAATGACTATTTCTCGCCGTGTAGCTCGCTAAAGATAGCTCAGTGTGTGACACGTTGGGTTTCAACTACACCTATTGTATTTCTGACGCGTGTCAGTTACTTAATGGTTAGTTTATCTAGGCCGCCGGTGTGATGACGTATACCTGTGTTGCTGCTGTTGTTATAACGAAATCTCAGGAGACGCTGATGCTAAAGACGCTAAAGCCCGCCGGTGTACCGCAGTGTGTGTATATACAGTGCGCGTCTTGGCCAGCGGTCGGCGAGATGATGATAACGGGATCGGTATCGATTCGATAGCACAGATGCAGATATATAATGCTTTTGTAAATATACAAGTTTACATCGGCTCAGCGAGACGCTCGCTAATAGATTTGCTCTGTGTACAATCACTCATCAGGAGTGCAGGGCCGTGGCAATTCAAGATTGTTTTAACGAAACGAAACTCTTTACCCTTTCCACCGTGATTGTTAGAATGTAATTCATGAAACCATCAGGGCTACGAAGAGTTGGAGTTCAACTAGATTACGATATTTTTTAATGATTCTTTACTCTTTATTATTTGTTCTTTTTAATTATTCCAAATTTTATTTGTTTAACCAAGAGAATTTTTCGTGGAATATGAAGTGTAGATCAAGGATATTTTTGTAATATGAAGTGTAGATCAAGGATATTTTTGTAATATGAAGTGTAGATCAAGGATATTTTCGTAAGGAATCAGGTCCTGAAACCAGGACCGAAGACGGAGTTGGCGAAAAATGTAATCTTAATTCATCTTTAATGAAGACAGTATAAGACAAGAACAAGCAGTATAATTATATAAATTAAACACAAAATAAATAAAGAACATACTAAATAGAGGATTTGCACTAAATATTTACAATGGCATTCGATAGTGACTGACAAATGACACCAATATAAGTGGTACGAGCCGAAACTATAAATGAACAACTCATTGGTTAAATTCGTATCTCTGTATGTCGTATAACAATGTGGAGTTTCGCATATATTTAGATTACATAATATGAGCCTAATCTAAGTTAGATTTAGGTAATGATGATTTCACACGTTCTACTTGACTATCACATAAAATTCATAAATACATGCATATTTCTGTGCATGTATAGTATAGTATGTGTGCATGTATGTGTGCCTGTATCTGTGCATGGATCTGTGAATGCATTATGCAGTCATTGAATTATTCTCCGGACGTCGGTTCTTCTTCACTTTAGTACACTAATGGGAAAAAATCAACGTGTTAAAAAAAATCATGAAAAAAGGTTTGATATTTTGGAATTTAATTTAATAAATCTTCTAAACTGACACAGTTCAAGCACAATAGCATTGCAATATAGCAACAGTTGATAAACAACAGTTGATCGGTGCAAAGTCAGGATGGAGGATGGCAAACTTTTCTATAGGCCCTACCCTAACCAAACCCCAACCAAAAACCGACTTATAACCCTAACCCTTAACCCTAGCAGTTTCCCATGCAGTGTACTAAAGTAATGCAGAACCCGGACGTCTTTATTTCCTTTATTTCGTAGAAGTTTTATGGTTACACTGCCTTTAGTTTCATGAAAGCAATATGATAGCGTTCGGTGAAACCATGGATTACAATGCATGGAGAAAGTATGTGGATTATTGCTCATTTATTTGTAGTTCAGCTGGTGGAACTTCCATTTGTGTGATTGATCTATCTACCACGGCAGCGGCTGCGCCACTCATTGAAGCGATTCAGTTCATTGAGCGCCGCTCGGCCCCCAGACGGTGCTCTGAGGGCCGCATGGGCCCCTGACAGTGCCGCGGACGCTGAATGCACCACAGCGCTCGTACCGCGGCTTTATTTAATTTAAACGATGGAGACAATGTTGTATGCAGTGCGTAGACTGAACGTAGGTAGAGTGTACTCTAGTGTCTAGACTGTACTTTCTAGAGCGTGATGTAGTCCAGGCATGATGCACTCTACTTATTGAGCTCTGTTATATTTCTCTTTTTATTTTACTCTAGATTTATTGTGAAATGCAGCATGTTAGACACTTCATTGTTTCGAATTATTATTGATGAAATGTTCCAATGTGTTTACAGTTCAAATTTATTATGTGGTTGGAATATGTATTCGATGTACGGTACATCAAAACTTGTCACGAAAATGTAGTATTTGAGTAGAAATGTGAACCTTTTTCTCTGTCCAGTCTGTCAATCTCGCCGAGTCTGTAATTAAGCACCTATACTTCGAACCGTGCTGCAGTCTCAGGTGTTGATACACCGTCATGTAAGCCGATATGTGTTTCTTCTTTTATGCTCTTTTGCTTGTCTTTTCTTTTGCAACAACAAGTATCAGTTCCACTGTGGACGATATGCTGAACACAGTTATAATTATGCCCCCTCGTCTTGTGTCTTTAACTTCAGATCTGTGATAAATTGCATGGAAGCGTGATTGTTACATGTTACGGCTGCATGCGTAGCCCGGAAGTTCTTTATATTAGACCTAGTAGTTTTCTTGTTAGTCACGTGACGGCAGAAACTGGATGAATTGAGTTTTAAGCGTCTTTATCTGGTTGCTTTCTATCCTGTCACTTCTATCTATAACGCACTGTTATGTAGTGAAACATAAAGTGCATTATAGAATTGTCGTTGTGAATTTAATTGCAAGACAAATATCCAAACACCTGTATCTTCAGTTTTGTGCTAATTTGCTGATACTTCATTGAGGATATTGAAAATAATAATTTTTTTATTTGAATATAATTTTTCATTATCACAACACAGTAATCACGTCACATTCAAATTCAAATTAAGCTTAAATACAAGTTATGTGATTACACCTAGCTATCAATATTATGTCCAAAGAATTATTTTAAGCCAGCATTCAAATCCTAGTTTATGAACTAAGAAATTTGCAAACCAATGGTCAAATTTTACGATGGAAATGGAAGGCTCAAGTGTGAGGGGCCGCGTCTTTGACGTGAGGGGCCTCAGCGGCGTGAGGGGCCTCATCACTGACGTTAGGGGGTCACACAGTGACATGAGGGACTCGGTGTGATGGGGCCACGTCACTCAAGCTAACCTACAGTCAGTGCTTACAGGAGTTAATGAACGTATCGTAACGTGTTATCGAAAGTTGTGAACATTTAACAATTCTATACTAATCTGAACTGGCATCTGCACTCATTGAGCCGCTGCACAGCTGTATCAGTTTGTGCACAGCTGCGCAACTGTATCAGCTTTTGTGCAGCTGCACAGCTGTATCAGCTGGTGCAGCTGTTGTTGCTCAGTTCATGTTTTATTAGTCGACAACTTTTCGCTGTCGTGTTTTCACAAACGCAACCGACGAAAACTTCACTCCACAGCTGCATTGAATTCTCTCCCTGCACTCCTCAACTCGTAAAGCACCAGGATGATAGCAAGTCATTTACATGTTGTACTCATCGACATATGATTTTAACACTTCCTGGCTGCAGCTGACGTAATCGAAATCTTATTTGCCGCCGTTCGGCAGAGCGTGAAAGAAAGCAAAGGAAAAAATCATTCACGGGTTTTTATTACATTGTCGGTGTGTGTGCTTTGAACTGACGTGGGCGTTTGGCGTTCACCGGTATGTGTGTCTGTTCTTACTCTGGGTGTCTGTGTCTGTGTCTGTTCCTGTACGTACTCTGGGTGCCTGTGTAGAGGAGAGAGGTCGTCACGTCATCATCAGAAGTTGAGGTCTGTTTTTCTTGTCCTGAAGGGTTTATTGAGACATGCTCAACAATGGCTCAGTTACATGATTCACCCAAACATGCAACTTCTTCGATGTCAGTCTTTAATCTCTTCACATTTTATAGGGCGTACTCCATCCAAATTTTTCAACTGTCCCTTTACCCGGACACAACCAGAAACTGGCACATCTTGACCAAATCAAACATCAATGTCACCATTTCTTCCACATATCCAAACTTGTGTATGATTACAGACATTAGATGTTAACACACAAATTATTATTAATGAAACAACTATTAATGCAGTAGGTCTAGAACGTCTTGCTTGTAGTTAGATTTTTCAATTGACTGAGTACTATACTGTGTTGTGTTGGAGAAAGACTGTACGCAAGTGTACATTGCACTGAGTGGTTGTACAATGCATGTACAGACAGAAAGAAAGAGGAGGAGGAGGAGGCGTATGCGTTACCTGCTGCGTTGTTTTGCATCGATCCTACATCAGCCAGTCTCTACCCGAGCGAGCGGGACTCTATTATACCGGCGCAATGCACCAGCCGCGGCACTGCCGGAAATGTGTAATCGCTACGAGCTGATGTACTACTACGCGGCAGAATTGATGTCTTGACGGACCCTTGCTGGGCTGTGTTACAGTACTGTTGGTTGCTCTATGTGTGTACTGCAACTTTTACTCGTTTTTAACGTGTTCATGTCGTTATTGGACAATTTGTAATCGTGATAATATGATCGGCGCCTAGTTTTCTAGAAAGGCCGAGTCGCAGGTGAGCCATGACTCTCTGAGGGCCCCTTGTGGGTTGTGCTTCCCCCCTCGAGGGCTGTGGTCCCCTCTACAAACACCTGTGGAAACTAAGGTACAAATTCCAGTTCTGGTCTTGTGCCATTGGACAATAATCCTGAAGTAGGATATATATCAGGAAATTCAGGATACCATTTACCAGTCAGTAACTCCTTATGCCTAATGTATTGGGATACCATAATCTAGAAATAGAATCCGGCCTCAATAATAAACTTTTAATTGAAACTCCTGTAATCAACAATGTCGATTTTGTTTTATATTTGATAGATGGTTTTGTGGATAAATCTTGCTTTGACACCTTTTGTAGCTGAGACCTTGCTCGTTTTCTATTTTATTTCTCTCTAAAGCTTGATTTCATCTGCCTTTCGAAATTTCAGTCCGCCAAGGAATTTCACTGCCAGGTCACTACTATATAAAGAAAAATTTGTGAAAGGATTTTATAACATTGAAAAGCTAATGGTGTTTACATTGCAATTTAAGTCAGTTGAGTATAAACAGTGTTGATGGGACTGGACATTGCTCAATGATTGGCCTTTAAAAGGATGCTTATACAGTGAAGATAAATTATAAACAGAATGACACTTTCTGTTACTGTAATAACTATGCATTTTTATTTGTCGTCTTGTGAGGAGGGTTAGTATGATGGGGAGAGGAGGGTAATACCGGGGCGGGGGGGGGGCAGGTCAAGATCTGGAGTGCCTACTGGAGAACATTATTTGGTTACAAATATTTCTGCTGTGAATTGGCTTTGCCTAATTGAATTTATGAGCTTTATATTTTATTGAATTTTTTTTGGTTTGCAGCACTTTGAATGAATTATTCCTCCGGCTTGTAATAGCTCTCCAGCTAGCTGCACATAAAGCATGTGTGAATGCAATAAAAATGACCGGACTTCGCAGTGTTATTCTAGCTGTTATCTATCGCTGCGGTACCAAGACTAGAGAGAGAGTGCTGACGTCATTGTTTACTTGTGCAGTTGAATCTCTTGAAAGCTTTTCGTTTGTTTAGCGGCTGTGGTACTCTACTGGCTGGCATCTGTCGGTCCTTTAAGCCATAAACAAAATTATATTAGTGCTGTATAAATAAAATAAAGCATGTGCATAAGGATGTGCTAGTGTATTTAACGTATAAAAATTAGTCTTTTTATTGAACTATGTTTGAAATTGTTAGAGACAAGTTACGGCATTTTGTGGAGACATGTTCTGTCGTTTCTATAGAAATGTTTCGACATGAATTTAGAGACATCACGATGCGCAATTCATCGCAAGGATGATTACAATCATCAATCATCGTAGTCGTTGTTATAATTACTATATTTGCTTTGTGTCATCATCATTCATCGTCATCTATCGTCATCCAGACTGACATTGACCTCAATTAGCACTACGGCTGATTAGTGTGGGTTGGGCGTCGTCACACTACTTCCATCCGTAACTCAGAGCGATTGTTGATTAGCGCTGCCGCGTTGATTAAACTCAGCTAAGTATACATTAATTTAATTTTACTGAAACTAAGTTTTTCAGCCGGATGCCTTTCCTGGCGCCAACGACCTCACTGTTCGTCTTGTGGAGCACATCGATGTGTTTGTTTGATCTACTTTAAAACCCCGACACCGCTGGACCAGCCACCCCTGGACCAGCCACCCCTGGACCAGCACTACAATGTGCATTATTGTACAATAAACACCAGTGGACCACAGATGTATGTTGTGAAATACCAATTTGACGTTTCTATTTTTTTCACAACATCCTCTTTCCAATGTAAAGTAAATGTTGGTGATTTTTAGTATAGCACCAATTGCAGTTAGCGTCAAGATGAAACGTCATGACGTCACAATTGACGTGCCATTATGTGGACGACTTTAAGATCCTGGTCAATGATATTTAACTTTGCTGTACTGTCAGACCGCCGCTCAGGACCTGCTTCCAGCAATCGTGAACCGAGTAAAGTAGTCTAAAGTTTGTATAACAGAACGGAGAAGATAGAATATATAAACAGGCCCGTGTGTTGTGTGCGCGAGTGATTGTGAAAGGTGTTAATGACCAGAAGAAGGGTGCTGTTAAGTGCACTGCTCTGTGTCTGTACGTGTGTGTCTGTGTGTGTATCTGTGTGAGTATCTGTGTGTGTCTTCACGCAGCTGTTGCTGTATCAGCAAAGCTAGCTGCGCCTCTGATCAGCCCCACTGACAGCCGCCGCGAATTCGCTTTGACTAAATCCTGACAGCTGGTTAATGAACTTTGACGCCTTGATGTCTAGACAAAACTAATTATCAGTTATACCCCGTTGCCTTTCATCGTCATCATCATCTTGCTCTCGTAGTAGCACGCTTGGAACGCCCCCTTGTACTTGCTCTAGGTGGGTAAACAGATTTGCATCGCAAAGCGTTTATTCATAAATTCTGAGTAATCGTTGAGGTTTTCTTTTAAGAGTGGTCAGTTGGTTTCCTTTTAAGAGTGGTCACTTGATTCCTTTTAAAATGATCGGCTGCATTCCTTTTAAAAGCGGTCATGTGGTTTCCTTTTAAAATGGTCAGTTTTTTTCTTTTAAGAGTGGTCAGTTGCGTCCTTTAGATGCCTGTTATACCTGCAGATGCCTGCAAATTGCAATGACAATGCAATCAGTGTCTTATTAAATAACCATTTGACTTTAAACTGGTGTCTGTTAGAATCCTTATTAAGTGATAATGAGTTTTTGAGTCGTTGCCAGTTTTATGGCTCTCAGCTGCTCCTGAGAAAGTAATCGCTTCACTTGTGTTAGAGTGTTGTAAGGGATATATAGTAGGTCTGCCTTTATATTTTGTGTAGGATAAACCATTGTGATAACGAAGAAATGATTATTGTTAACTATGCCTGTGAATCTGACTGATGGAGAATGTCTGATTCTGCTCATTCAGTGGACAGTAATTGCTATTCCGGTGCATATCTGTAGTGAGTTTGAGCTCTGATTTATAGCTGGTTAAGGGACGGTACAGATAGATATTTATCAAATCTTGACCGTCACATTGACAACTTCAAGTAGTCTGTACATTTTCTATTCTATCCGATTTGCACTTGACTAGGGCTAGTAATCTGATCAGAGCTTTAACGTGACGTAGACTACTACCATCTGCTCCCTGGCTCTTGAATGGTAGCGTGGTTAGCTTAAGCTTGCTACCGAAGCAACGGACAGAATACATTTAAGGAAGGGAAATCACCCCATTCTCGGTACGAGTTGGCGTCAGCAAGACATGTGATCATAAAAATCCAATCGTAATGAATCCCCAGAAACACATGCCTAACCCTTCATTAAAGGAAAAGCTGACGTAAAGTATTGGTGATGATGATTTTACATTCATTGATTAGGTTTTGCATTGGTATAGTAGCCTAACTCTGGCGAATTTCCACAACTGCTTTTAGTAATATGCATGCCCAGAACACGTTAAAAACAGTGCAAACAATTTGAAGCAATACACAAGTCAATACATACAATGTATATTCTTGTAAAGAATCTCAATTCATTTATTGAATTTTAAAATCTTGGGTATGTTCGTAGTCATGTAAGCATTGACCTTAATGTATTGCATTCTATTTGAATCGCTATTTATCAGAAAGCTTAAGTTCAGAAAGATGAAGTTGAGCTGGAGTTGCTCAGCAAAGCAGAACTTTCCATTACTTCCTCCTCCTCCTCTGCTAACAGCTGGTGCTCGACACACTGAGTGGACTTGATGATGAAACTGAGATCTGCTGAACGGTTTAGCTGCCAGCTTGACCCGGGTCAGAGGTTAATGAACTCCATCTAGCGTTACAAAGTGTGAACCATGGCCACTGCACAATTGGTGTTAAGAGTTGGGCAATTCTATTTGCTGCTGACTGGAGTAATCCTATATTCCGCTGACGATTAAATTTATGTGGAATTGTAGAATCCGCTCCAGCGCCTATTGAACAGAGTTGTAGTATGATATATTCTTTATTCGTCAAAACTGACAGAGAATACAAAGCAACGAAAAGCAACGCAAAACACAAAAATAAATTAAGTAAGCTAAATTAAGCAGTGCGAATAAGTAACACAACTAAGCAAATAATTCACAATAACTCGGTTAGGTGAATGAAAATTACCATAAATGAATCAATAAATACATTGTACTATTGCAGCCAATAATTATGCAGCCACCAAAATGTGTTTAAATTAAGCTGTTGTTGCAGCTAGAAAATACCAATGAATAACAATTGATACTGAACATGTTTATAGTTAGCAATCGCTAGATGGCGACACAAAATGTTTCTAATGTAAAATAAATCTCATTAACACAAATTATTTCTCTATTATTATTATTATTATTATTATCTCTGATTAATTCCTGAATTAGGTTTAACAATTTGGCATTATTTTTTATAGCCGTGGACCCGAGTCTGATAAAAGTTTGGCTCTGACAAAAATTTTAGCTCCGATAAATGCTTGGCATTATAATCTTAAGCTTTATAAAAGGAAAAGTCAACAGATTTAAAAGCTTGGATCTGATTATGCAAGGTGTATCAAGGTGTATCGAGGTGTCGCAAGATGTTGCAAGATATCGACGCAAGGTGTCGCAAGGTGTCGCAAGTTGTTGCAAGGTGTCGACGCAAGGTGTCGCAAGTTGCTGCAAGGTGTCTACGCAAGGTGTCTCAAGCTGATGCAAGATATCTCAAGGTATGCAAGGTGTTTCAAGCTTTGAGCTCGTAAGTCTGGCTCTATATGATGTAAGTTTGGCGTTGATAAGTTCAACGTTTAGGAATTTTATCCAATTGATTAATGTTTAAAAATATACCTATAATCGAACTGAATTAAAAAATGCAACTTTTGACAATTTTAAAATTCTACAGTTCATGGTCTTCACGGCTTTACCTAGTTATCCCTTATGGAATAGTATATTCTACCCCTGAAGTGGTCTCATTACACCCCCAAAACGGCCTATGTGTTATACTGTATATCCCTCCCCTATCTCAAAACAAGGATAGTCTTAAAGTCATGGTACATAAATGACCGTCTGTGGTGAAAACGCCAGCAAGTTTATTCACAGAACAAGGACTTCATCTGCATACGGTTAATTAGTCAACCTCGAGTTGTCTATCTGCTGTTACGTGGTCTAATCGTGTAGAGATAAGCTTGCCGCTCGTAAACACAGACGATTATCTGAATCTCTCGAGAACGTGTTACAAGACGTAGCGTGGTGTAGCTTAAGGTGTCGTAAAATGCTACAAGGTGTCGAGAGGTGTCATAAGGTGTCGAGAGGTGTTGCTATGTGTCGCAATGTGTCGCAACACATGGCGTCAGGTAGGAGTTGCAAGGTGTCTCAAGGTGTCGCAAGATTTCATATGGACCTATGATAATATGTCGCAAGGTGTCGCAAAATGTCGCAAGTTGTCACTACGTGTATAAAAGTGTTGAAAGATGTCGCAAAATGTCACCAGATGTCGCAGGGTGTCTCAAGGTGTCGCAAAATGTCGCACTGATGTCGCAAAGTATCGCAATGTGACGCAATATGTCGCAAGATGCACAGGGAAGTATACAATAGAATACGATTTAGTCCTTAGCTAGGCCAAGTACTAATTAGTATTCCTTAGTATACTTAGCCTACATTCACGACAACCGATGTATCAAATTACAGAGAAAGAAACTTGACTGAGTTCAGGTTACGTAGTAGAGACAAAAAACTAGCCGTGTTTACAACACTACTTTATTCCCCCACACTCACAGCCCTCTCCCCATCACACTGACTCCATTATCAATTCCAAAACCGTATCTGTTATGGTGGCAATTGTGGTGGCGCGTTGCGAGACGGTTAGAACTATTGAGTTCAGAGTGCGACTCACTCGAGTCTGTGCGCTGAATTGCAGGATGATGGTGTGATATGAATATGTTTACGATAAGTATGACTTCCAAGAACGAGTAGAACAGGAGCCCCGTTGGCGTAATGGTTAGCGCGCTTTCCTGTCATGTAAGAGATCCAGGTTCGATTCCTGGTTCGGGGTATAACGTTTTATTCGTAATTGGAAGGGGGGTTTGTTGTAAACGGTCATATCTCATCTACAACAAAATGCCAATTAATGTTGAATATTTGAAGAATTTAAATAAATTAAATTATCCCTTCTAGTTATATTTATCAAACCTAATAATGTCGTGAAAGTAGAAGGATTGGGCCAGTAGTTTCTAATTTATTAGCATTCGATGGTTTAATTCGCTCTTAGATACACCAATAGAATACATGTATATATTATACTACCAATAGAATACATGTA